>JAHIAM010001915.1:0-89981 GCA_021605205.1 Aegilops longissima
CGGCTAGGCGAAAGCTCTTCCTCATACCAGCTCATGAAGAAGACCACCTTCTTCGAATGGAACTCCAAGGCGGACGAAGCTTTCCTCCGCTTGAAGAAAATGCTGACTACTCCCCCAGGTCACGGGCGGCTCGACTCCAAAGGAGCCCATGCTCCTGTATATTGCCGCCACCAGCATGGTAGTCAGCACAGTTATTGTAGTTGAACGCAAGGAGGAAGGCAAGGCGCTACTGTCCGAGAGACTAGTATATTACCCGAGCGGTAATCGCCGACCTCCAAGCGAGAACTACCCCACTACCAGAAGATGTGTTATATGGCGCGCACTTTGCCGCCAAGAAGTTGAAGCCTTACTTTCAAGAGCATCCAATCACCGTGGTTTGCACGGCCCCACTTGCAGAGATCATCGAAAGCCGAGACGCTTCTGGACGAGTGGACAAATGGGCCATAGAGTTGGCCCCCTACACCATCTATTACCAGCCCCGCACCGCCATCAAGTCACAAGCACCGCCGACGTCCTCGCCGACCGGGCCGAGACTCAAAGACCGCCGCCAAATACCGACTCCACCCATTGGCGGATGCACTTTGATGGCTCCAAGATGCGCACCGCTTGGGAGCCGGCGTGGTCCTCACTTCCCCAAGGGCGATAAGCTCTGGCACGCGCTGCAGATCCATTCGCCGCCTCCAACAATGTCGCCGAATACGAGGCGCTCATTCACGGGCTCCGGCTTGCCAAAGAGCTTGGCATTCGCCGGATCCTGTGCTATGGCGACTCCCACTTGGTGGTCCAACAGTCATCCGGCGACTGGGACGCCAAAGATGCAAATATGGCGAGCTACCATTTTCTGGTACATCAGCTGAGTGGATATTTTGAGGGATGCAAATTCCTCCACGTGCCAAGAAACGACAACGACCAAGCAGATGCCCTGGCAAGAATCGGCTCCACCCGCCAGGCAATACCTTCCGGCGTCGCCCTTCAGCGCCTCCTCAAGCCATCTGTCAAGCCGTCACCAGTGTCAGACTCCATTTATGTGCCGGCTCCCCCTGAAGAAGTCGGATCCGACTCCAAAGCCTCAGCAGACGGCACAAGAATCCTTGCAGACACCCCCAAGAACGCGGCAGTCGTGTCAGGACCCCGATTCCAAGTCACATCGACCTAGCCGGTAACACCTCATATCACTTTGCGGCCTCACGCACGGTATTCCCACGGGTGTCGCCTTACCATGGTCCGGGACCGTTTGCGCCTTTTGGCTCACGTATATGATAGTGTCGCTAGCATCCATATGACAAAGAACCCGGGCCGACATGGCTAGTCGTGAACCCAAAGCGGCGCTAACCTATGGGGACAGGCATACATGAATCACATCGAGCATGTCGGTCATCAACGATAAATTCGGGCTGTAGCACCGGGCTAACAGACTCGTATCCCGGCTGTAGCAGAGCTAGGCAGGACTCGAATAACACCGCGTGACATTTCCCGAGGGACAGACATAGGAGAAGTGAAACACATGCCGCCAGTCAAGTGTCCAAGCAGTAGTCTTTGGGCTAGCAGGACTCCGATGAACCGGCTATAGCGGACTACTATCGCTCAGAAGCACAAGACTACATTTCCCCATATGAGAGGCTGCCAAGGATAAACAACTAGTTTGTCGGATCCTACTCATACCAAGCATTTCAATCATACACACAATATGCCCGATATGAGTTAATACAACAAGGCATCACAACAAAACTCTACAACTCAAAGTACTTTATTTAAGAGGCTCCGAGGAGCCATACATAACATATCCATACAGGTAGGGGTCACATGACCCAACACTCAAGTCATACAAACATACAAGCACATGCGGAAGCAAACTAGTCTGAGTATAGACTCTAGAAGGAAAGAAAGCTTGTCGAAGCCCTTCTATCTACAGCGGCCCTTCACAAGCCTTGGATCACCACCTGGGTGGCTAGTTCACTCGTCGATGTCAAGGTCTACATAGAACCCATCGGAGGGGGCAGTGTTGTCCTCTGAAAACATTAATTAAGCAAACATGAGTACGGAGGTACTCAAGAAGTCTTACCACGTAATCCTATCATACATGCACATTCTCAAGAAGGTGGTGGAGTTATTTGCAACAAGCCAGCTTTGACTCTTGGCTAAGCTATCCCACGTGACACCACTTGAAAAGCATTTTGTCGCACACGAGTCCACTAATCACCATCACAATACTCCACGTGGATCCTCTCTCGTCATCCCACGAGAGGGCCATCCATGTACTCACACTTATCTTGAGGCTTTTAGTAGTATCCATTTACTTGTCTATGAACTGATATAGGCAACCCAGAAGTCATTCTCCGTGGACACGGCTATTCTAATAGATCATATTAAACCCTGCAGGGGTGTACCTCTTCACACACGCTCTCACCACTTACCGCCGTTTACACGACATGTACTCGGCAACCTTCAAGCGGAAGCCCAACGTGGGTGTCGGCCACAGCCTACCTAAACACTCGAGTCCTGAGTCCAGGTTTATCGCCTATTCGGGTTCCATCCGCAGGGATTCCGGCCGAGGTTTCCCATACAGTCCCGAACGATGTGTGCAGGGTTCCTGAGATACCAAACGGGCACTCGGTACATCGGGCCACGTGCCTACCGCAACACAACCCACCCCTAAGGTCGCGCTATGCGTGCCCCAAAGATGCTACAAACACGAAACTACTTGCAACTCCGGACTGAGAACAAGGGTGGTTAAGAAGCCGAGAGGGTCCATTGGTTTCGGGCCCAATGCGTGGTAGTAACTGTTTCATGGATCACAAACACAGAACTCAGTTCTTAGGATCGTCTTCAATGAAACAACCCACCATGTACTCCTACATGGCCTCTCATCGATACCTTTACCAAAACGTGTTCAACACTTACACTCTCGAACCAACACAACCTTTCACTCTAGTTCACCATCCCGATGAGCCAGACCTGACACAACTCTAAGCATAGCAAGCATAGCATGGTAGGAATCACAAACATGGCTCAATCAACTCCTACACATACTAGTGGGTTTCATCTAGTTACTGTGGCAATGACAGGTCATGCAAAGGAAGTGGGTTCAACTACCGCAACACACAACAGTTTGAATCGCGTTGTCTTAATGCAGTAAAACAAGAGCAGAAGCGAGAACATGGGTTTGTATCGGAATGATCAATGAGTTGCTTGCCTGATGGAATGGTGGTAGGATACTGCCCTTCAGATGGATATTCGAGATTATCCTCGGAGGCAGAACCTATCACGAAAAGCATACCGAAAGTAAACACACATGACAATATGCAACAATATGATGTATGCTATGACATGGCAATATGTATGTGTGTTGGCCTAATGCAAGCTGAAACAAAAAGGGATGAACTCATTTGAATCAAAGATTCAAATGCTAGCTCATTTAAAATAGCCCTAAAGGTGCAATGTCCTATTCTGCTTAAACAGCAAGGTTAGCTTGTTTTAACATGCATGAAACCTGTACCAATGGATAGAATGGATTTTTCTGATCATTTTTCATATATAAATCTTTGCATTTGGAGTTACAGATTAAAAGTTATGAATATTTGAAGGTTGAACTATATTCTGGAATTTCCTATATTAGAACAAATCCAGAAATTAAATTATTGCGTCAGCCATGCGTCAGCATGACGTCAGGGCCAACAGAGGCGCCCGTGTCAAACCTGATTGTGGGTCCAGGTGTCGTGGTAATTAGTTTAGCTAAAGTTTAATTAAAACTAAACCTATTTAGTTAACGGGCTGGGCCCCACTGCCATTGACTCATCGAGTCAACCGGGCCCACCCGGGGTCAAAGTCAACGTCGGCTGCCCGGCGTCTAGCCGTCGGCGAGCCCGACGCGGCGGCGGAAGTGAGTTTGGCCGTTTCGGCAACCAAACGAGCCGCGGAGGGTGGCTATGTGTAACGCCCCGGATTCGATGCGCCAGATGTCTGCCAGTTATTCGCCGTCGTTGCCATGTTATTTGCTTGCGTGTTGCACTTTGCCATGTCATCATCTGCATTTTTATCATGTCATCATGTGCATTTCATTTTGCATACGTGTTCGTCTCATGCATCCGAGTATTTTCCCGTTGTCCGTTTGCAATCCGCACTCCTATGTCTCCGCGCGCCTTTTACCTCTTTTCGTATGCGGGTGTTTAACAGTCTCGGAATGGACCGAGGTTTGTCAAGCGGCCCTGGTATACCACCGGTAGACCGCCTGTCAAGTTTCGTGCCATTTGGAGGTCGTTTGGTACTCCAACGGTTAACCGGGTAACCGCAAAGCCCTCTTTGAGTTGCAGCCCAACACCCCTTCCAAAGTGCCCAAAACCCAGCAAACTCCCCTCCATGCTCTCGGTCGTTCGATCACGATCGCGTGGCCGAAAACCACACCTCATTTGGACTCTCCTAGCTCCCTCTACCTATAAATATGTGTGCACCCCCGGATTTTCGCGCAACTTGTCACGCCCAATATGCGACCCTATCCAAAAGGAACTCGAAGGTCCCACCAAGGATAGACCCGCATATTGAAACGCTTTTGCAAGGTGGATATCATTACATCAACATTTCATAATAGATGGGGATACATACATAAGGCACAAATGCCACAAGAATACATCAACATCATATACAAGATCAACATCCGACTACGGATGAAACATAATCGAAACTCAACGACATCCACCTGCTAGCCCGGGCTGCCGATTCGAACCTATCCCCTAATCAAGAAGAAGCGAAGAAGAACTCCAATACAAGCAAACTTCGCCTCACGCCATGATCATCGCAAACCTGTACTGCAATCGGTGGTGTAGAATCTGTGAGTCACGAGGACTCAGCAATTCCATTACCATGGGTATCAAGACTAGCAAAGCTTAATGGGAAAGGAAGGGATAAAGTGGTGAGGTTGCAGCAGCTACTAAGCATATATGGTGGCTAACATACGCAAATGAGAGCGAGAAGAGAAACAAAGGAACAGTCGTCAACTAGTAATGATCAAGAAGTGATCCTGAACTCCTACTTACGCCAAACATAACCCGTAAACCGTGTTCTCCTCTCGATCAACCCGAAAAGAGACACTCACGGTTACGCTTTACGGTTGGTGTATTTTAGAAGAGTTTGCTTCAAGTTTACTACAACCGGATGTCAACAAATTTCCATCTGCCACATAACCGCGGGCACGGCTTTCGAAAGTTCAAACCTGCAGGGGTGTCCCAACTTAGCCCATGATAAGCTCTCGCGATCAACGAAGGATATTCCTTCTCCCCGGGAAGACCCGATCAGTCTCGGAATCCCGGCTACAAGACATTTTGACAGTAATAAAACAAGACCAGCAAGACCGCCCGATGCGCCGACAATCCCGATAGGAGCTGCACATATCTCGTTCTCAGGGCAACACCGGATGAGACAGGCTATGAGTAAAACCAATCCTCAAGTTGCCCCAAGGTGGCCTCTTGTTGGCTCGGTTCGGGCCAGCACTTAGAGAAGCACTGGTCCGGGGGCTAATAAAGATGACCCTCGAGAGAGCGACTCCCAAGGGAAAAGTAGGTGGTGGTGAGGCAAATGATAAAACCAATGTTGGGCCTTTTGGAAAAGTCTTATTCAAAGCGAACTGTCAAGGGGGTCCCATAAATCACCCGACCGCGTTAGGGACGCAAAATCCGGGAACATAACACCGATATGATGGAAACTAGGGCGGCAAGAGTGGAACAAAACACCAGGCATAAGGCCGAGCCTTCCACCCTTTACCAAGTATATAGATGCATTAATTAAATAAGATATATTGTGATATCCCAACAAGTAAACATGTTCCAGCAAGGAACAACATCTCCATGTTCCAACAAGGAACAAACTTCAACCTCACCTGCAACTAACAACGCTATAAGAGGGGCTGAGCAAAGCGGTAACATAGACAAACAACGGTTTGCTAGGAAGGGTGCAAAAGGTTAGAGGCTGACATGGCAATTTGGGATGGCTTGATAAACAGGTAATAGGTAGCGCAGCATAGCGATAGAACGAAGCAACTAGCATAGCAATGATAGTAGTGAGATCCAGGGTAACGGTCATCTTGCCTGAAATCCCGCAAGGAAGAAGAACGAGTCCGTGAAGAAGATGAACGGATGAAGCCGAACCAAGCGTAGACGAACGAATCCTCACGATCGCAACGAAACAGGAACTAACAAGAAGAAGCACACAACAAAGTAAACACACCACACATGAACAAGGCATGATGCACAAACAAGCATGATGCATGACAAAGCTATATGAGGCTACTATGGCAAGAGATGATGCAAACAAGAACAACACATCAAGGCAAGTTTAAATGAGGACGGGAACAACATAGAACAATCCCGGTAAGTCCTCATATGCAAATTTCGAAATTGGTCCAGATCTGAATAACTTTATGTTCAAGTTGTTAAACAGCAAGTTAAGATGCACCACGATGATCTACACGAAATTCTAGTCAAGTTACATATAAAGTTCATTAGATTCGGAGCTACGGCCTAGAAGATATGAGCAAAACAAGTTAGGCATGGCATTGATGCAAAATGCATACAAACATCAAGCAAACACCTCAAAACAAGGATGCAACATGATAATATGAAACTACATGCAAAAACAAGCAAGTTTCATATAGAGCACACTCAAAACGGAGCAACGGTTCAACACATACACCCTATACAAGTTTAAAGAACAAGCTGTCCAAAACAGCAAGTAGGCATATTGCAAGCATTAAAACAACATGCTACAGCACCACAATATGAAAACAAAAGGCATGGGCATGATGTACAGGTAAAGCATTACAAAACATGAACACTGAGCTATCTCCAGAAACAACTAGAACATGCTCAAAATGACATGGCAAGATTGCAAATAATAACAGTTTCAGGCTTAGCAGAAAATAACATCAGGTCGCAATGTTTAGAGCTATGAAACAACATGTTACAGGAACTTATCATGGCAAACAAAGGCATGGCATGAATCTACTAATTGCATAGAACAAAAGTCCCTTACTGACCATAAGCCAAAAAGGATCAGAAGATATGATGGCACCCACGTAAACATGGCAAGTTATATTACAGATTTGAACATGGCAGGAACAACAATAAGTAGGCATGTTAGTGAGCTTGAACCACTCACCACAGAGCAATACATGGCATGGAAAGGCAACCAACAGTAAGAAAACATGGCATAGAAGCTATACATGGCAAGAAAAACATCATAGCGTACATGGATCAACTACAACGACCTTGGCAAAATTGAATAACATGTAAACAATCTGCCAGGAAACATTTAATAGGAAAAGTAGAGCTCGATTGACTCAAGCTATGGCACTCCATAATTGAAAACAAGGGCATGGATGGATAGAGCATAACATGTAGAACAAAACATCCTTACTGAAGTATCTCAAAATATGCATGGAACTCTCTGTAGGATCAAGTTAACATGGCATCAAAATATCAGCAAAACAGGGCTGAAATCAGCAACATCATGAAGCCTAGTTTGCATGCTTGTGCTAGTCACCACATAGATCACAAAAATACATGGCATACACCCCTGGAAATATGGCATGGCATATTACAAAACACATGTAGGACTCAAATTCATAGGATGCACACATCAATCATGGCAAAAATGACAAAAGTGCATGTTCTGTTAAGAAACAGAAACTAACATCACATAGCACTCTTCTAACAGCATTTCGGGCATCAAGATGAGCTCAAATGAAAATGATGCAATGAGACGAAATGATCTACTCATCGAGGCGAACATTTTGACATATTACACGCATGAAACGGAGCAACGATGACAGAGTTATGGCATGATGAAAAATGCATAAAAATATTAGCAGATTCGGGACTTAGTGGAAATTTTACCCTCCGAGGAGTCAACGCGGGATGAGGAGGAGCAGGACGGAGGGATCCGAACGGGCGAGGGCGTTTGGTTCCCGGACCGTGGATCTGGTCCAGGCCACCGGATCAAGGCGGGAGGCTCGCGAGCCTCATGGGCGGGCAACTCCGGCGAGGGGCCGGGATGGCGCGGATGGCGCGCCACCGGGCGGCGGGTCGGGCGCGACACGCCGGCCGGAGGCGGACGGCGGGTGTGCGCGCTGGGCGGCGTCCGCCCGAGGCGGAGTTACCTGGCAGCGCCATGGCCGGAGGAGCGGGAGGTCGGGCGGAGAGGTGGAGGAGGCCGCGACCGAGAGAGAGGCGCGCCGGCGGCGGATGCGCGCAGTGCCTCGGGCGGCGCGGCGCCGGCGTGGAGGTTCGCCGGGGCGAGCAGCGTGGAGGGCGGCGAACGCGCCCGGGAGGCACGGGCGTGGCGGGTTGGTGGCGCTGGGCGCAGTGCCGGGCGGCGGTCGACCGGGCGGGGGCCTCGGATGGGTTCGCGGCCCGCGCGCGGCGGGCATGACGACGTCGCCGGGTTGGCTGAGGCGGCGGCGGGAGCTGAGGTGGTGGCTTGCCATTGGCCGGACGACATGGAGGGGAGCGGCGGACATGTCCGGGCAGCCGGGGAGATGCGTCCGGCGGCGCGCAGGGGAAGAAGCTAGGGTTTGATCTGCGCGAAACTCCGGGGGTGCACACATATTTATAGGTAGAGGGAGCTAGGAGAGTCCAAATGAGGTGCGGTTTTCGGCCACGCGATCGTGATCGAACGACCGAGAGCATGGAGGGGAGTTTGCTGGGTTTTGGGCCACTTTGGAAGGGGTGTCGGGCTGCAACTCAAAGAGGGCTTTGCGGTTACCCGGTTAACCGTTGGAGTACCAAACGACCTCCAAATGGCACGAAACTTGACAGGCGGTCTACCGGTGGTATACCAAGGCCGCTTGACAAACCTCGGTCCATTCCGAGACCGTTAAACACCTGCACACGAAAAGAGGTAAAAGGGGGCGCCGGGAGACATAGGAGTGCCGGATTGCAAAACGGACA
Source organism: Aegilops longissima (assembly GCA_021605205.1). NCBI lineage: Eukaryota > Viridiplantae > Streptophyta > Magnoliopsida > Poales > Poaceae > Aegilops > Aegilops longissima. The sequence goes on from JAHIAM010001915.1 coordinate 8,937, forward strand.
ACGGGGAAAATGCTCGGATGCATGAGACGAACACGTATGCAAAATGAAATGCACATGATGACATGATAAAAATGCAGATGATGACATGGCAAAGTGCAACACGCAAGCAAATGACATGGCAACGACGGCGAATAACTGGCAGACATCTGGCGCATCGAATCCGGGGCGTTACAACACTCCTCCACTAACAAGAGATCTCGTCCCGAGATCTTAGGACCGAGACGGAAGGGAAAAAAATGAGGTGAAATAAGAACAAAAGAGAGATGAAGAACAAAGACGAGAATACTCAGGTGGAAAAGAGGAATTATGATTATGACGAGAACCTAAAAGCACGAGGAACGAGATGGACTCTGAAACCACTCCGGTTCGAAAAAGAAGAAGAACGAAAGAATTAGGCAGCACTCCGGCTAAAACATGGAGGAATAGAACTTGAAATTGAGAGATGGAATGACACTTGACGACATAAGCAATGCAATACCTCCGGAAGAATTGAAAGAGTTGAATGAAAAGAACATAGAAGAAAATGACAACTTGTGCCACGAATGGAACAGAAAGCAATCTTAGAAGAAAAGATTGAACGGAGTTGTTGGCAATTCAACAACAAAAGAATTGCTTGTTGTGGTCTTATAGGTAACATCTCAAGATCATAAGGTGATAACCTGCCACAACCGGAAATGATTGGATAGCTGAGAATAACGAAGAAATGCAAAACTCCACTTCAACGAATATGGAGAATTAATTACACTTCAAGATGCGAGAAGAAAAATACTTGAACTGCGCCAACAAGAATCTTGATGAACTCTTGAAAAATGAATTAAATCATGAAAACCACCATGAAGAACTCCGGTAACGAAAGGATGATGAGATAGAATGAAGGACGAAAAAAATAAGACTAAAGCCTTGCGATGATTTAGATGGAGGTTCCGACGAAATGGCTGAGGAAATTTGAACTCCGGAAAAGAAAGATGATAACACTTGGAACTAGAATTTATTCATCAAGAACAAACTCCGAAGGAAAGGATTACTCACTTTGAGGAAATAAGAATAAGATTTATTGTATGCTTATCCTTCATCAAATTAAATTGATGACAAGAAATGGATTTGGCACAATACTTATTCTCGTTGAAAAAGGATTAAGGGGAAACATAGCACAAAACTTGAGAAAGTCTTCATGAACCACCGGTAGGATTGAAAAGAACGAATGAATTAAAATGATAATCAAGGAAAAAGAATCTTGAACGAACCACCGTAAGAACTTGGAATTTACTGATGAAAGAGACTGAATCACCGGGAAGAATTAAAAGAACCAATATGCTCGAAGTGATTAAAGAGCATTTGAGCGCGGCACCGAGATAATTAGAGAATGATAACTGGAATGCGAGGACGAAGAATTCTGCTGGAACACTGGCCTCCAGATGATTGAGACGGAAAGCAACACCTGAAATACTCTGGATGGATGAAAAGAATTTGCATGACTCGAAACAATTAGATAGGATAGCATCGAGCTAGCACCATGAATCTCCGGGAGAACGGACAAGATTTAAGAGGAACTCTTCTTCGATCTTCAAATGACAACGAGAAACACCGCAAAAATTATTGAGATACTCCGGAGAATGAAAAGAGGAAGGTTGACCCAAAGATGAAAAGAATTAGAAAGCGATCTTGGAGAAGGCATGTGACTGATGAAATTCATACTTACGTCAAATTCCGAAAAGAATTGAGAATAACTCCGGGGAAATCAGAAGAGTCAGGTAAGATCCTGGGAAAAGACCTGTGGGTTAGGGCCCACTAAAAGAAAAACACCGTTGGAAAGGGATGAAGAACAGATAGATGATGCACCGGAACAATTGAAATATTTGAATGAGGTGACAACCTCGAATTAATTGGAACACAGACGAATCTCCTGAGATGTCTTGATCACTCCGGAAGGATAAACTGGCGAGAGGCAAACGAGCAAGGAGAACACTTAGGAGGAAAAGAATATAATTAACCCGAAAAACTTGAATTGAGTCCACCGGAGAAGAAAAGAGATGAAGAATGTCGTACAAAACGAGAATTCGCCGGTTGAAATAATTGAGGAAAGACTGAAGAGGCTCCACACGAATGGAATTGATGATCGGAAGAGACTCAAGCTCCGGGAAGAAGAGGGTTGGAGGGCGGAAAACACAGGCAACTTAGAAGGGGAAACGACGAATATCTTGAAGAGAAAAGCACCGATTGAAATCATTGAGGAAAGAAAGCAAAGACTTCACATGAGTAGGATGGGTACTCGATTACGGACTCCGGTCCGAGAAGAAGAAGGGGTGGGCGGGTGGGAAAAGAAAACAACTGAGGATTGCACTTGCAAAACAAAGAGGGTCGAATCACCATGACGAGAAATGCACCGGATGCAAAGAGCTGAGGAACAACTACCGAAAAAACCAACTGCGTGACCCTAAAGAAAAAATTTTGAAGGGGAAGAGAAGTAATTCAAAACACCTACGTCAAGATTCCTCACCAGAGCGACGAAGGGGCAGAGGAGTAAAAAGAATTCCTACTCTCCGATATAACTAGACTCCAAAAATAGTTTTATTCTAGACTCAACTACGACCAAACTACACGATCAATCAAGGGGCCCTAGGGTCGGTCGAGGCTCGATACCAACTTAACACGCCCAATATGCGACCCTATCCAAAAGGAACTCAAGGTCCCACCAAGGATAGACCCATATTGAAACGCTTTTGCAAGGTGGATATCATTACATCAACATTTCATAATAGATGGGGATACATACATAAGGCACAAATGCCACAAGAATACATCGACATCATATACAAGATCAACATCCGACTACGGATGAAACATAAACGAAACTCAACGACATCCACCACTGCTAGCCAGGCTGCCGACCGAACCTATCCCCGATCAAGAAGAAGCGGAAGAAGAACTCCAATACAAGCAAACATCGCTCTCACGCCATGATCATCGCAAACCTGTACCTGCAATGGTGGTGGTGTAGAATCTGTGAGTCACTAGGACTCAACAATCCCATTACCATGGGTATCAAGACTAGCAAAGCTTAATGGGAAAGGAAGGGATAAAGTGGTGAGGTTGCAGCAGCGACTAAGCATATATGGTGGCTAACATACGCAAATGAGAGCGAGAAGAGAAACAAAGGAACGGTCGTCAACTAGTAATGATCAAGAAGTGATCCTGAACTCCTACTTACGTCAAACATAACCCAGAAACCGTGTTCTCCTCTCGATCAACCCCGAAAAGAGACACTCACGGTTACGCTACGGTTGGTGTATTTTAGAAGAGTTTGCTTCAAGTTTACTATAACGGATATCAACGAATTCCCATCTGCCACATAACCGCGGGCACGGCTTTGAAAGTTCAAACCCCGCAGGGTGTCCCAACTTAGCCCATGATAAGCTCTCGCGATCAACGAAGGATATTCTTCTCCCGGAAGACCCGATCAGTCTCGAATCCGGCCACAAGACATTTCGACAAGAATAAAACAAGACCAGCAAGACCGCCTGATGCGCCGACAATCCCGATAGGAGCTGCACATATCTCGTTCTCGTGGCAACACCGGATGAGACAAAGCTACGAGTAAAACCAATCCTCAAGTTGCCCTAAGGTGGCCCCTTGAGAAGCTCGGTTCGGGCCAACACTTAGAGAAGCACTTGGTCCGGGGGCTAAATAAAGTTGACCCTCGAGAGAGCGACTCCCAAGGGAAAAGTAGGTGGTGGTGAGGCAAATGATAAAACCAATGTTGGGCCTTCTTTGGAAAAGTCTTATTCAAAGCGAACTGTCAAGGGGTCCCATAAATCACCCGACCGCGTTAGGGACGCAAAATCCGGGAACATAACACCGATATGACGGAAACTAGGGCGGCAAGTGGAACAAAACACCAGGCATAAGGCCGAGCCTTCCACCCTTTACCAAGTATATAGATGCATTAATTAAATAAGATATATTGTGATATCCCAACAAGTAAACATGTTCAACAAGGAACAACATCTCCATGTTCCAACAAGGAACAAACTTCATCCTCACCTGCAACTAACAACGCTATAAGAGGGCTGAGCAAAGCGGTAACATAGACAAACAACGGTTTGCTAGGAAGGGTGCAAAAGGTTAGAGGCGACATGGCAATTTGGGATGGCTTGATAAATGTGTAATAGGTAGCGCAGCATAGCGATAGAACGAAGCAACTAGCATAGCAATGATAGTAGTGAGATCCAGGGTAACGGTCATCTTGCCTGAAATCCCGCAAGGAAGAAGAACGAGTCCATGAAGAAGATGAACGGATGAAGCCGAACCAAGCGTGAGCGAACGAATCCTCACGATCGCAAGCAAACAGAACTAACAAGAAGAAGCACACAACAAAGTAAACACACCACACATGAACAAGGCATGATGCACAAACAAGCATGATGCATGACAAAGCTAGATGAGGCTACTCATGGCAAGAGATGATGCAAACAAGAACAACACATCAAGGCAAGTTTAAATGAGGCCGGGAACAACATAGAACAATCCCGGTAAGTCCTCATATGCAAATTTCGAAATTGGTCCATATCTGAATGACTTTATGTTCAAGTTGTTAAACAGCGAGTTAAGATGCACCACGATGATCTACACGAAATTCTAGTCAAGTTACATATAAAGTTCATTAGATTCGGAGCTACGGCCTAGAAGATGATATGAGCAAAACAAGTTAGGCATGGCATTGATGCAAAATGCATACAAACATCAAGCAAACACCTCAAAACAAGGATGCAACATGATAATATGAAACTACATGCAAAAACAAGCAAGTTTCATATAGAGCACACTCCAAACGGAGCAACGGTTCAACACATACACCCTATACAAGTTTAAAGAACAAGCTGTCCAAAACAGCAAGTAGGCATATTGCAAGCATTAAAACAACATGCTACAGCACCACAATATGAAAACAAAAGGCATGGGCATGATGTACAGGTAAAGCATTACAAAACATGAACACTGAGCTATCTACAGAAACAACTAGAACATGCTCAAAATGACATGGCAAGATTGCAAATAATAACAGTTTCAGGCTTAGCAGAAAATAACATCAGGTCGCAATGTTTAGAGCTATCAAACAACATGTTACAGGAACTTATCATGGCCAACAAAGGCATGGCATGAATCTACTAATTGCATAGAACAAAAGTCCCTTACTGACCATAAGCCAAAAAGGATCAGAAGATATGATGGCACCCACGTAAACATGGCAAGTTATATTACAGATTTGAACATGGCAGGAACAACAATAAGTAGGCATGTTGGTGAGCTTGAACCACTCACCACAGAGCAATACATGGCATGGCAAGGCAACCAATAGTAAGAAGACATGGCATAGAAGCTATACATGGCAAGAACAACATCATAGCATACATGGATCAACTACAACAACCTTGGCAAAATTGAATAACATGTAAACAATCTGCCAGGAAACATTTAATAGGAAAAGTAGAGCTCGATTGACTCAAGCTATGGCACTCCATAATTGAAAACAAGGGCATGGATGGATAGAGCATAACATGTAGAACAAAACATCCTTACTGAAGTATCTCAAAATATGCATGGAACTCTCTGTAGGATCAAGTTAACATGGCATCAAAATATCAGCAAAACAGGGCTGAAATCAGCATCATGAAGCCTAGTTTGCATGCTTGTGCTAGTCACCACATAGATCACAAAAATACATGGCATACACCCCTGGAAATATGGAATGACATATTACAAAACACATGTAGGACTCAAATTCATAGGATGCACATATCAATCATGGCAAAAATGACAAAAGTGCATGTTCTGTTAAGAAACAGAAACTAACATCACATAGCACTCTTCTAACAGAATTTCGGGCATCAAGATGAGCTCAAATGGAAATGATGCAATGAGATGACATAATCTACTCATCGAGACGAACATTTTGACATATTACATGCATGAAGCGGAGCAACGATGACAGAGTTATGGCATGATGAAAAATGCATAAAAATATTAGCAGATACGGGACTTAGTGGAAATTTTACCCTCCGAGGAGTCAACGCGGGATGAGGAGGAGCGGGACGGAGGGATCCGAACGGGGCGAGGCGTTTGGTTCCGGGACCGTGGATCTGGTCCATGCCACCGGATCCCAGCGGGAGGCTCCGCGAGCTTCTCGGGCGGCGGGCAACTCCGCAGGGGGCCGGATGGCGCGGATGGCGCGCCACCGGGCGGCGGGTCGGCGCGGCACGCCGGCCGGAGGCGGACGGCGGAGAGTGGCGCTGTGGCTGCTTGGCGGCTCCGGAGGCGGAGTTGGCTGGCGGCGCCATGGCCGGAGCGGCGGGAGGTCGGGCGGAGAGGTGGGAGGCGCGGGAGAGAGAAAGCGCCGGGCGGCGAGGCGCCTGGTGCCTGGCAGCGCGGCGCCGGCGTGGAGGTTGGCCGGCGGCAGCAGCGTGGAGGGCGGCGAGGCTGGGCCTGGAGGCTGGGCGCTGGCGGCGGCGGCCGACCGGCCAGAGAGGCCTCAGATGGGTTCGGCGGCCCGGGCGGAAGGGCACCTGAAGCGGCGCGTGTCTCCTTCGGGTTGGCTGAGGCGGCGGGGAGCTGAGGTGGCGGCTTGCCATTGGCCGGACGACGTGGAGGGAGCGGCGGACATGTCCGGCAGCCGGGAGATCGTCCGCGTGAGGAAGAAGCTAGGGTTTGATCTGCGCGAAACTCCGGGGGTGCACACATATTTATAGGTAGAGGGAGCTAGGAGAGTCCAAATGAGGTGCGGTTTTCGGCCACGCGATCGTGATCGAACGACCGAGAGCATGGAGGGGAGTTTGCTGGGTTTTGGGCCACTTTGGAAGGGGTGTTGGGCTGCAACTCAAAGAGGGCTTTGCGGTTACCCAGTTAACCGTTGGAGTACCAAACGACCTCCAAATGGCACGAACTTGACAGCGGTTCACGGTGGTATACCAAGGCCGCTTGACAAACCTCGGTCCATTCCGAGACCGTTAAACACCCGCACACGAAAAGAGGTAAAAGGGGGCGCCGGGAGACATAGGAGTGCCGGATTGCAAAACGGACAACGGGGAAAATGCTCAGATGCATGAGACGAACACGTATGCAAAATGAAATGCACATGATGACATGATAAAAATGCAGATGATGACATGGCAAAGTGCAACACGCAAGCAAATGACATGGCAACGATGGCGAATAACTGGCAGACATCTGGCGCATCGAATCCGGGGCATTACAACACTCCTCCACTAACAAGAGATCTCGTCCCGAGATCTTAGGACCGAGACGGAAGGGAAAAAAATGAGGTGAAATAAGAACAAAAGAGAGATGAAGAACAAAGACGAGAATACTCAGGTGGAAAAGAGGAATTACGATTATGACGAGAACCTAAAAGCACGAGGAACGAGATGGACTCTGAAACCACTCCGGTTCGAAAAAGAAGAAGAACGAAAGAATTAGGCAGCACTCCGGCTAAAACATGGAGGAATAGAACTTGAAATTGAGAGATGGAATGACACTTGACGACATAAGCAATGCAATACCTCCGGAAGAATTGAAAGAGTTGAATGAAAAGAACATAGAAGAAAATGACAACTTGTGCCACGAATGGAACAGAAAGCAATCTTAGAAGAAAAGATTGAACGGAGTTGTTGGCAATTCAACAACAAAAGAATTGCTTGTTGTGGTCTTATAGGTAACATCTCAAGATCATAAGGTGATAACCTGCCACAACCGGAAATGATTGGATAGCTGAGAATAACAAAGAAATGCAAAACTCCAATTCAACGAATATGGAGAATTAATTACACTTCAAGATGCGAGAAGAAAAATACTTGAACTGCGCCAACAAGAATCTTGATGAACTCTTGAAAAATGAATTAAATCATGAAGAACCACCATGAAGAACTCCGGTAACGAAAGGATGATGAGATAGAATGAAGGACGAAAAAATAAGACTAAAGCCTTGCGATGATTTAGATGGAGGTTCCGACGAAATGGCTGAGGAAATTTGAACTCCGGAAAAGAAAGATGATAACACTTGGAACTAGAATTTATTCATCAAGAACAAACTCCGAAGGAAAGGATTACTCACTTTGAGGAAATAAGAATAAGATTTATTGTATGCTTATCCTTCATCAAATTAAATTGATGACAAGAAATGGATTTGGCACAATACTTATTCTCGTTGAAAAAGGATTAAGGGGAAACATAGCACAAAACTTGAGAAAGTCTTCATGAACCACCGGTAGGATTGAAAAGAACGAATGAATTAAAATGATAATCAAGGAAAAAGAATCTTGAACGAACCACCGTAAGAACTTGGAATTTACTGATGAAAGAGACTGAATCACCGGGAAGAATTAAAAGAACCAATATGCTCGAAGTGATTAAAGAGCATTTGAGCGCGGCACCGAGATAATTAGAGAATGATAACTGGAATGCGAGGACGAAGAATTCTGCTGGAACACTGGCCTCCGGATGATTGAGACGGAAAGCAACACCTGAAATACTCTGGATGGATGAAAAGAATTTGCATGACTCGAAACAATTAGATAGGATAGCATCGAGCTAGCACCATGAATCTCCGGGAGAACGGACAAGATTTAAGAGGAACTCTTCTTCGATCTTCAAATGACAACGAGAAACACCGCAAAAATTATTGAGATACTCCGGGAGAATGAAAAGAGGAAGGGTTGACCCAAAGATGAAAAGAATTAGAAAGCGATCTTGGAGAAGGCATGTGACTGATGAAATTCATACTTACGTCAAATTCCGAAAAGAATTGAGAATAACTCCGGGGAAATCAGAAGAGTCAGGTAAGATCCTGGGAAAAGACCTGTGGGTTAGGGCCCACTAAAAGAAAAACACCGTTGGAAAGGGATGATGAACAGATAGATGATGCACCGGAACAATTGAAATATTTGAATGAGGTGACAACCTCGAATTAATTGGAACACAGACGAATCTCCTGAGATGTCTTGATCACTCCGGAAGGATAAACTGGCGAGAGGCAAACGAGCAAGGAGAACACTTAGGAGGAAAAGAATATAATTAACCCGAAAAACTTGAATTGAGTCCACCGGAGAAGAAAAGAGATGAAGAATGTCGTACAAAACAAGAATTCGCCGGTTGAAATAATTGAGGAAAGACTGAAGTGGCTCCACACGAATGGAATTGATGATCGGAAGAGACTCAAGCTCCGGGAAGAAGAGGGTGGGAGGGCGGAAAACACAGGCAACTTAGAAGGGGAAACGACGAATATCTTGAAGAGAAAAAGCACCGATTGAAATCATTGAGGAAAGAAAGCAAAGACTTCACATGAGTAGGATGGGTACTCGATTACGGACTCCGGTTCCGAGAAGAAGAAGGGGTGGGCGGGTGGGAAAAGAAAACAACTGAGGATTGCACTTGCAAAACAAAGAGGGTCGAATCACCATGACGAGAAATGCACCGGATGCAAAGAGCTGAGGTACAAATACCGAAAAAACCAACTGCGTGACCCTAAAGAAAAATTTTGAAGGGGAAGAGAAGTAATTCAAAACACCTACGTCAAGATTCCTCACCAGAGCGACGAAGGGGCAGAGGAGTAAAAAGAATTCCTACTCTCCGATATAACTAGACTCCGAAAATAGTTTTATTCTAGACTCAACTACGGCCAAACTACACGATCAATCAAGGGGGCTCCTAGGGTCGGTCGAGGCTCTGATACCAACTTGTCACGCCCAATATGCGACCCTATCCAAAAGGAACTCGAAGGTCCCAGCAAGGATAGACCCGCATATTGAAACGCTTTTGCAAGGTGGATATCATTACATCAACATTTCATAATAGATGGGGATACATACATAAGGCACAAATGCCACAAGAATACATCAACATCATATACAAGATCAACATCCGACTACGGATGAAACATAAACAGAAACTCAACGACATCCACCCTGCTAGCCCAGGCTGCCGACCTGGAACCTATCCCCTGATCAAAGAAGAAGCAGAAGAAGAACTCCAATACAAGCAAACATCGCCCTCACGTCATGATCATCGCAAACCTGTACCTGCAACTGGTGGTGTAGAATCTGTGAGTCACTAGGACTCAGCAATCCCATTACCATGGGTATCAAGACTAGCAAAGCTTAATAGGAAAGGAAGGGATACAGTGGTGAGGTTGCAGCAGCGACTAAGCATATATGGTGGCTAACATACGCAAATGAGAGCGAGAAGAGAAACAAAGGAACGGTCGTCAACTAGTAATGATCAAGAAGTGATCCTGAACTCCTACTTACGTCAAACATAACCCAGAAACCGTGTTCTCCTCTCGATCAACCCGAAAAGAGACACTCACGGTTACGCATTACGGTTGGTGTATTTTAGAAGAGTTTGCTTCAAGTTTACTACAACCGGATATCAACAAATTCCCATCTGCCACATAACCGCGGGCACGGCTTTCGAAAGTTCAAACCCTGCAGGGGTGTCCCAACTTAGCCCATGATAAGCTCTCGCGATCAACGAAGGATATTCCTTCTCCCCGGGAAGACCCGATCAGTCTCGGAATCCCGGCTACAAGACATTTCGACAGTAATAAAACAAGACCAGCAAGACCGCCCGATGCGCCGACAATCCCGATAGGAGCTGCACATATCTCGTTCTCAGGGCAACACCGGATGAGACATGCTACGAGTAAAACCAATCCTCAAGTTGCCCCAAGGTGGCCCCGCAGGCGGCTCGGTTCGAACCAGCACTTAGAGAAGCACTGTTCCGGGGGGGGGGCTAAATAAAGATGACCCTCCAGAGAGCGACTCCCAAGGGAAAAGTAGGTGGTGGTGAGGCAAATGATAAAACCAATGTTGGGCCTTTGGAAAAGTCTTATTCAAAGCGAACTGTCAAGGGGTCCCATAAATCACCCGACCGCGTTAGGGACGCAAAATCCGGGAACATAACACCGATATGACGGAAACTAGGCGGCAAGAGTGGAACAAAACACAGGCATAAGGCCGAGCCTTCCACCCTTTACCAAGTATATAGATGCATTAATTAAATAAGATATATTGTGATATCCCAACAAGTAAACATGTTCCAGCAAGGAACAACATCTCCATGTTTCAACAAGGAACAAACTTCATCCTCACCTGCAACTAACAACGCTATAAGAGGGGCTGAGCAAAGCGGTAACATAGACAAACAACGGTTTTCTAGGAAGGGTGCAAAAGGTTAGAGGCTGACATGGCAATTTGGGATGGCTTGATAAACAGGTAATAGGTAGCGCAGCATAGCGATAGAACGAAGCAACTAGCATAGCAATGATAGTAGTGAGATCCAGGGTAACGGTCATCTTGCCTGAAATCCCGCAAGGAAGAAGAACGAGTCCATGAAGAAGATGAACGGATGAAGCCGAACCAAGCGTAGACGAACGAATCCTCACGATCGCAACGAAACAGGAACTAACAAGAAGAAGCACACAACAAAGTAAACACACCACACATGAACAAGGCATGATGCACAAACAAGCATGATGCATGACAAAGCTATATGAGGCTACTCATGGCAAGAGATGATGCAAACAAGAACAACACATCAAGGCAAGTTTAAATGAGGACGGGAACAACATAGAACAATCCCGGTAAGTCCTCATATGCAAATTTCGAAATTGGTCCAGATCTGAATAACTTTATGTTCAAGTTGTTAAACAGCAAGTTAAGATGCACCACGATGATCTACACGAAATTCTAGTCAAGTTACATATAAAGTTCATTAGATTCGGAGCTACGGCCTAGAAGATATGAGCAAAACAAGTTAGGCATGGCATTGATGCAAAATGCATACAAACATCAAGAAAACACCTCAAAACAAGGATGCAACATGATAATATGAAACTACATGCAAAAACAAGCAAGTTTCATATAGAGCACACTCAAAACGGAGCAACGGTTCAACACATACACCCTATACAAGTTTAAAGAACAAGCTGTCCAAAACAGCAAGTAGGCATATTGCAAGCATTAAAACAACATGCTACAGCACCACAATATGAAAACAAAAGGCATGGGCATGATTTACAGGTAAAGCATTACAAAACATGAACACTGAGCTATCTCCAGAAACAACTAAACATGCTCAAAATGACATGGCAAGATTGCAAATAATAACAGTTTCAGGCTTAGCAAAAAATAACATCAGGTCGCAATGTTTAGAGCTATCAAACAACATGTTACAGGAACTTATCATGGCAAACAAAGGCATGGAATGAATCTACTAATTTCATAGAACAAAAGTCCCTTACTGACCATAATCCAAAAAGGATCAGAAGATATGATGGCACCCACGTAAACATGGCAAGTTATATTACAGATTTGAACATGGCAGGAACAACAATAAGTAGGCATGTTGGTGAGCTTGAACCACTCACCACAGAGCAATACATGGCATGGCAAGGCAACCAACAGTAAGAAGACATGGCATAGAAGCTATACATGGCAAGAACAACATCATAGCATACATGGATCAACTACAACAACCTTGGCAAAATTGAATAACATGTAAACAATCTGCCAGGAAACATTTAAATGGAAAAGTAGAGCTCGATTGACTCAAGCTATGGCACTCCATAATTGAAAACAAGGGCATGGATGGATAGAGAATAACATGTAGAACAAAACATCCTTACTGAAGTATCTCAAAATATGCATGGAACTCTCTGTAGGATCAAGTTAACATGACATAAAAATATCAGCAAAACAGGGCTGAAATCAGCAACATCATGAAGCCTAGTTTGCATGCTTGTGCTAGTCACCACATAGATCACAAAAATACATGGCATACACCCCTGGAAATATGACATGGCATATTACAAAACACATGTAGGACTCAAATTCATAGGATGCACACATCAATCATGGCAAAATGACAAAGTGCATGTTACATTAAGAAATGAAACTAACATCACATAGCACTCTTCTAACAGCATTTCGGGCATCAAGATGAACTCAAATGAAAATGATGCAATGAGATGAAATGATTTACTCATCGAGACGAACATTTTGACATATTACACGCATGAAACGGAGCAACGATGACAGAGTTATGGCATGATGAAAACTGCATAAAAATATTAGCAGATTCGGGACTTGGTGGAAATTTTACCCTCCGAGGAGTCAACGCGGGATGAGGAGGAGCGGGACGGAGGGATCCGAACGGGGCGAGGGCGTTTGGTTCCCGGGACTGGTGGATCTGGTCCAGGCCACCGGATCCCAGGCGGGGAGGCTCCGGCGAGCTTCTCGCGGCGGCGGGGCAACTCCGCGAGGCCGGGATGGCTGGATGGCGCGCCACCGGGCGGCGGGTCGGCGCGCACGCCGGCTGGAGGCGGACGGCGGGTGCGGCGCTGGCGCGGGCGGCGCGCCGCCGGAGGCGGAGTTGGCTGGGCGGCGCCATGGCCGGGAGCGCGGAGGAGGTCGGGCGAGAGGTGGAGGAGGCCGCGGCGAAGAGAGAGGCACGCCGGGCGGCGAGGCGCTGAGTGCCGGGCGGCGCGCGGGCCGGCGTGGAGGTTCGCGCTGGCGGCGAAGCGGCGTGGAGGGCGCGCAGCACGGCCCGGAGGCCTTGGCGCTGGCTGGCGGCGGCGGCCGACCGGGCCGGGAGGGCCTCAGATGGGTTCGGCGGCCCGCGGCGAAGTGGGCACGGGCGCGCTGACGTGTCGCCTTCGGGTTGGCTGAGGCGGCGGCGGGAGCTGAGGTGGCGGCTTGCCATTGGCCGGACGACGTGGAGGGGAGCGGCGAACATGTCCGGGCAGCCGGGGAGATGCGTCCGGCGGCGCGCAGGGGAAGAAGCTAGTGTTTGATCTGCGCGAAAATCCGGGGGTGCACACATATTTATAGGTAGAGGGAGCTAGGAGAGTCCAAATGAGGTGCGGTTTTCGGCCACGCGATCGTGATCGAACGACCGAGAGCATGGACGGGAGTTTGCTGGGTTTTGGGCCACTTTGTAAGGGGTGTTGGGCTGCAACTCAAAGAGGGCTTTGCGGTTACCCGGTTAACCGTTGGAATACCAAACGACCTCCAAATGGCACGAAACTTGACAGGCGGTCTACCGGTGGTATACCAAGGCCGCTTGACAAACCTCGGTCCATTCCGAGACCGTTAAACACCCGCACACGAAAAGAGGTAAAAGGGGGCGCCGGGAGACATAGGAGTGCCGGATTGCAAAACGGACAACGGGGAAAATGCTCGGATGCATGAGACGAACACGTATGCAAAATGAAATGCACATGATGACATGATAAAAATGCAGATGATGACATGGCAAAGTGCAACACGCAAGCAAATGACATGGCAACAACGGCGAATAACTGGCAGACATCTGGCGCATCGAATCCGGGGCGTTACACTATGGGTAGCTGGGGACATGCCGCAGCTTCTGGTGGAGTCGGTTGGGGTCGGGGCGGCCGGAATCGGCGCCGGCGACGACCTAGGCGGCCGCCGGAGTTCGGCCGAAGGCGGACTCAAGGCTAGAGGGCACTGTGAGGTGCGTGGAGTAGGTGGTTAGGTGCTACGCAGTGCGGTGAGTGCGTTAGACACCAAATGGTGGCCGGAGGGTGACCGGGAGCACGTCGGCGACGAGCTCCGCGACGGCGGGTGCGGTGATCTCCATTTGGTTGCTACACGGATCGAGAGCGAGAGAGGAAGGAAAGGGGTGTAGATGGGCTCACGGGCAACTCGGAGGAGCACTCGGTGCGGTCGGGGACGGACCAGAGCGACGACGGCGCTGAAGGGGATCTCCGGCGATGATGGAGTCGGGCGAGGTCGGTGCGGTGGCCTCGGTTCACTTGAGCAGGCGGGGCTCGGCTAGCTCGGGGTAGAGGAGGGTGGCGGAGCTACTAGACACGGTGAGGAGGAGCACGGACGGCGGGGAGCGCGTCTACGACGATGGTGCGGCGGCGGTGGCGTCGGCCATGGCGGGGAAGCGCGAGAGAGAGGAGCCGAGGAGGAGAGGAGGTGTCCGGGGGGTTCGGGAGAGAGAGGGAGAGCGAACCGCGTCGGCAGCTGGGCGAGAGGAGCGGCGAGGCGGCGACCAGGTGCGTGGCACCCATGCGGTGCCTCGCCGCCGAGCACTGGTTGCTACTGGCCGAGCCAAGCAGCTCATTTGGCTTGCTCTTTGGCTGGGCAGCGCAGTGGGCCGGGTAGGTGGCGCCTGTAAGTTTCTTCCTATTTTTCCTTTTCTATTTTTCTGTAACTTTGTGGAGTTTTTAAAAATACCAAAACAGTTTCAAAATTCACCAAAATGCTCCTGGTCCATTGTTGGAATATTTCCAACATGAAACATTTTAGTTTGGAAATATTTGGGCATTTGCAATATTTTATATAATTTGAAAAGCTCAAATTCAAATTCTTATGAATTAATTCAAAGACCTTTGGATGACCTAGAAAATGGTGCACCACTTTTGACATAGGCTCTGAACCAAAGCAAAGGTGATGAGCATTTTGAAGGGCATTTGTGTTCATTGAAATAATTTTAGTAAACCCTAGTTGGTTTAAAAGGGGTTCTGGGGGTTTCCGTCCTTCCCCATTTCAAATTCAAATGAGATTTAAACATGATGCACACACTAATGCATGGTCTAGCTAGGATGTGACAACCCACCCCCACTCAAAAGAATCTCATCCCGAGATTTAGGATCTGTTGCGAAAAAGGTGGGATACTCAAGTCGAAGACGATCCTCCCTTTCCCAAGTTGCTTCTTGCTCGGAATGGTTTGACCATTGAACCTTTAGAAACTTGATATTCTGACGTCGAGTGGTACGCTCGGCTTGATCGAGAATACGAACGGGATATTCTCGATAGGTGAGGTTATCTTGGAGATCAAGTGTTTCGTGGTCCACTCCACGGATAGGATCCGAGAAGCAACGCCTGAGTTGGGAAACGTGGAAGACATCATGGACTCTGGAAAGATGCGGAGGTAGTTCCAATTGGTAGGCAACTTCTCCTCGCTTGGCAAGAATGCGAAAGGGTCCAATGTAACGAGGAGCCAACTTGCCTTTGATACGAATCGATGGGTTCCTTCAAAGGAGTAACCCAAGGTAAGCCTTCTCGCCAATTTCATAAACCATAGGCTTATGCTTGCGGTCATATTGGCTCTTTTGACGAGATTGGGCTGTTTTCAATTTCTCACGAACAACGCGAACCTGCTCTTACGCTTCTGAATCATATCCGGGCCAAAGAGTTGTCTCTCCCGGTTTCGACCAGATTAAGAGGCGTTCGACATTTCCGTCCATAAAGAACTTCGAAAGGAGCTTTGCCCAAACTAGCTTGATAGCTATTGTTATAGGCGAACTCGACGAATGGAAGGCATTTCTCCCAATTCATGCCGAAAGAGATGACAGAAGCTCGAAGCATATCCTCTAGGATTTGATTGACTCGTTCTACTTGACCACTTGATTGAGGATGGAACGCGGTGCTAAAGGAGAGACGAGTTCCCATAGCATTTTGGAAACTTTCCCAAAATCGAGAGGTGAAGAGACTTCCACGGTCTGAGTTAATCTCTAATGGAACACCATGAAGAGACACTATTCGAGAGATGTACAAGTCAGCTAGCTGGCTAGCGGTTATACTCTCACGAACGGGTAGGAAGTGGGCTACTTTGGAAAGACGATCGACGACAACGAAGATAGCATTATTCCTCTCTTCGTCTGGAAACCCGGTAATAAAATCCATACCGATTTTATCCCATTTCCATTCAGGAATTTCCAAAGGTTGAAGGGTACCAGCAGGCCGTTGATGCTCGCTTTAACTCGACGACGACGTCGCAACTAGCAATGTATTGAGCGATTTCTCTTCATCCTAGTCCACCAAAACCTCTGGCGAGATCTTGATACATTTTAGTACTACCGGGATGAATGGTGAGAGGAGAGTCATGAGCTTCCTTAAGGATCAATCGCCTCAAAGTTGCGCACCTTGGGAACCACTAGACGGTCTCCAAAGAACACGACACCTTGTTCATCAATGGAGAAACAATCTGCGACTCCTTTCTTGATGTTTCTCTTGATGCGGGAAATTCCCGGATCTACCTTCTGTGCCTTGATGATCTGATCCGTAAGGGTAGGTTTCGCCACCAGGGTGGAAAGGAATCCTCGAGGAACAATGTGAAGATTAAGCTTACGAAATTCCTCGTGGAGAAATGGTTTACTTTGTTGTAACATCAGATTGTTACAATAAGATTTGCGACTTAGTGCGTCAGCCATGACATTGGCTTTGCCTGGGGTGTAGGATATTCCTAAGTCGTAATCTGTAATCAACTCGACCCAACGCCTTTGCCCGAGATTCAAACCGTTGGGTGAAGATGTATTTCAGACTTTGGTGATCGGTGTAGATTTCGCAACGATTACCAAGAAGGTAATGTCGCCAGGTTTTGAGTGCATGAACCATCGCTGCAAGCTCTAGATCGTGTGGGATAGTTATCCTCATGTGGACGCAATTGTCGAGAAGCGTAGGCAATCACATGACGATCTTGCATGAGTATGCAACCTAGTCCTTGTCGCGAGGCGCCGCAATAGATAATAAAGTCCTTAGAAAAATCTGGTGGAACAAGTACGGAGCAGATGTCAGCGTCTTTTCAGTTCTGAAAGCTGAACTCGCTTTGTGGTGTCCATTCGAACTTCTTATCTTTCTTGAGGAGTTCGGTTAGAGGTTTAGCAACTTTAGAGAAATTCTCGGCGAAGCGGGCGGCAATAGCTCGCTAAACCGAGGAAACTCGAACTTGCTTGACCGATTCAGGTGGAGTCCGATCAAGGACGGCTTGAACTCGCCGGGATTGACAGCAATGCCCTTGGCGAGATTACATGGCCTAGGTAGGTCACTTCGGCAACCAGAATTCACACTTAGAGAATTTGGCATAAAGGCGATGCTCTCAAGTTTCATCAATACTAGCCTTAGATGTTCGGCATGTTCTTCCTCATTCTTGAGTAGATGAGTATATCATCGAGGTATACCACGACTAATTTATCCAAATACTGCATGAAGATTGAGTTCATTAACCGAGAGAAAGTGGCTGGAGCATTGGTTAATCCGAAGGACATGACGGTGTACTCAGATTGGCCATAACGAGTAACAAGGCCGCTTTTAGGAATGTCCCCATTCTTGATTTTGATTTGATGGTAGCCCAACCTCAAATCCATCTTGAAAAGATCGAGGATCCAGCGAGCTGATCATACAGATCGTTGATCCCGGGAGCGGATACTTGTTCTTGATAGTGACCAAATTGATGTGTCGGTAATCCACAACCATCCGATCCGTTCCATCCTTCTTCTTGACGAAGAGGACGGGCAAGCCCATGGATATGAACTAGGACGGATGAAACCCTTTGCAAGGACTCATCGAGTTGTTTCTTAAGTTCGCTAATTCTAGGGGTGCCATCTTATAAGGTCTTCTAGAAATTGGGACGGTTCGGGAACAAGATCTATCACGAACTCGACATCCTGTCGGTGGAACACCGCAGTTCTTCTGAAAGACATCCAAAAACACGGACTACCGGAATATCTTGAGATCCGAAGGGGTTGGCATTTAAGGAGTATAGTGGCGTTTCGACACTCGGGTTAAAACATTAACTGCCTTGCCCAAGGATGGGTGAGTTGAACAGTTCTAGTAGAGCAATCAATCTTAGCATAATGGGCTGACATCCAGTCCATACCCAAGATGATGTTTATGTCCGAGGACTTAAGAGCTATTAGAGATGCAAGAAAGACTAATCTGTCGACAAGAATTTCATTCCCATGACTTATTCTAGAGGTTTGCCATCTAGAACCAGGGGTCTGAATTTCCATGGAGGTGTGCATGTCACAGAATGTGGTGTTGTGCAATCGAGCATAGCTCTCAGAAATAAATGAATGAGATGCTCCAGTATCAAAAAGAACAGTTGCCGGATGGCAATTTACGAGGAGCGTACCGAGAACGACGTTGGGATCCTCATAGGTTTCTTTAGCTGAAACATAGTTGACGTGGCCACGAGCAGTGGCAACTGGTTTAGCATGGAGCACCTTCCCTGCTGGCTTACCACGGCCAACAGACTTTCCAATCTGACTGGGGTTGTTTTGGGGACACTCACGGATGTAGTGGCCCGTCTCTCCACACTTGAAGCAAGTTATCATATTAGGGCGTGGAGCAGCATTAGCAGTGGGGCCTCCATAAGTCTTGGGCGGAACATACTGCTGGTTGGGGCGAGGCGCCTCAAAGGATGGCCTCGGGGTGAACCTGGGTGGCAGGGGAGTATTTGGAATCCAAACCCGGCGCTTCTGAGATCCAGAGCCGGATGAAGATCCAGAGTCACGGACGTGCTTGCACGAAGCCTCAAAATCAGACTGCCCAGTCTCAGCACTGATAGCCTTGTTGACTAACTTCGGAAAAGAGGTGCACTCATGCAGACGAAGGTCTCGGCGTAGCTCAGGGCTAAGTCCCTTGCGGAACCTTGCCTGCTTCTTGGCGTCGGTAGAAACTTCTTCGGGAGCATAACGTGCTAAATTCCCAAATTCACGGCTGTAAGCATCCTGTCAGCCCACCTTGGGTGAAACTGCAGAATTCCTCCCTTTTTCGATCCATGAGACCTTCTGGGATGTGATGCTCATGGAAGGCGGCACTGAATTCAGCCCAAGTTGTAATTTGTCCAACCGGACGCATACCCTCATAATTCTCCCACCAGAGACTAGCAGGGCCTTCGAGATGATAAGCGGCAAAAGTAACCTTATCAGCCTCAGCCACGTTGGCAGAACGCAGCTTGTGGTTGATGCTGCGAAGCCAATCATCCGCGTCGAGAGGCTCAACGGAATATTTGAACTTCGGTGGATACAGCTTGACGAACTCATTGAGTGAAACCAAATCATTTCTTGGCTGGCGTGCGGTGTTTTGCTCAATCCGCTCCAGTAATCGATTGGTCTCACGCTTATTGCATTCTGCTTCCAGCATTACCTCGGCCAAAGATGGCGGTTGAGGCAAATTCACATTCCTGGCTGCACTAGCTTCTCCTGCGCCCGAGCAGCAGGATTGTTATGGTGTTGACCATCCTAGGAAGCAAAACAACAGTTTAAACCAGGATGACAGAAATTAGCAAGGAAGTGCGGAATGTAATGGATAACACGGAATGCAAAGATGTTCATCCGTATGACATGGTAATATAAAAACTGCCATATATATACCAACGGTCATACACACCATTCATAGTTTAGTACAAGCCCGACGGAGTACAACTATAAGGAAAGGCGTTACATCTCATCGGAAGCATTCCAACTCCTATACATTATTTTTCTACACTTCCGGGATGATACACACTAAGTCATATTCCACAAGTCACGCAGGACGGTGGAAATACAACTATTACAACACTAGGGATACTACTACTAACTCAGGCAGCTCCGTAGTAGTCCTCATAGAAGTCACCACCCAAACCTGGAAGTGGAACATGATCATCTGGAAACAGAAGATCCTGTGGAACCTGTGGACCATAGGGACTCGGATGTGGCCGTGGTCCAACAAACGGCGGCAGACGAGGTCCACGAGGAGGGGTGATGCCTCCAACCTCACGCCACTCCATAAAGTCCGGCAGACCAGCCCGCACAGGTACAAGTCCCTCATGTCCATGTATCCGCTTGCACGGCAGTGCAAACCGAGTCGAGTAGCCTGTGATCGGACGGGCATTAAAGAGCTCCATACGCAAGGCCCGGTTTTCACGGTCCTTGTCTTCCAAGCATTTCGTAGTGGTGCGAAGAGTGAGTTCTCATGGGATGCATCGTTGTACATACCTCGAAGGTAGCCATGCGCCCGTGGAGGATGCCGCATGTAGCGGAAATCGGTGTTGCCCAGCAAAGGCAGTTCGCTCGAATAATTGTCATCATTGAATAGGCTGCATCTTGCACGGACATTCCAATAGTGATCCCAGTCCATAAGAACAGTGGAGCGGTTCAAGAGCTCCGGATAAGATGGATAAATCCTGACCGTGCACGATATTGGCTTTGATTGAAATCCTAAACTGCTCCTCGACGGTATATTCAGGATACCATCGGTAACCGGTCTCGATCATCACCGAACCAACATTGCCGTGTGACCACACACATCAATGCAACGGGTCGATTTAACCACTTGGTTCGGGGACGGTGGCCATCTGAAAGCACATCCACAATGCAAAGACATTAGAATTTCTAGGAAAATCGGGCAGCATAACATCTGTAAATGCTCAAAACAGATTTGAGACATTCAAAACAGATCGCAATACCACTCAAGAACATCATATCAAGATTCGGTTCAACTGGTAGCATACTAAAATTAGTAGAACTAAAGCGGGAAGTAACCATCAATCCTATAAGTTACTACGGATTAGTAACACGTGAACTGATAGAGAGAAGAGAGCCTAGACCTATACCCACGAGAATGAGAAGAGGATGACTCGGATCGAGGGCATAAGGTAAAGGAGTAAAAGAGCCTTACGTTCCTCCCACAATCAATTCCCTACATATAACTAAAGCATTTCTAGACTCAACATCGACCAGTGTGGCTTAGCGAACCTACAGGCAGCCCTGCTCTGATGCCAACGCTGTCAGGACCCCGATTCCAAGTCACGTTGACCTAGCCGGTAACACCTCATATCACTTTGCAGCCTCACGCACGGTATTCCCACGGGTGTCGCCTTACCATGGTCCGGGACCGTTTAGCGCCTTTGGCTCACGATATGATAGTGTCGCTAGCATCCATATGACAAAGAACCGGGCCGACATGGCTAGTCGTGAACCCAAAGCGGCGCTAACCTATGGGGACAGCATACATGAATCACATCGAGCATGTCGGTCATCAACGATAAATTCGGGCTGTAGCACTGGGCTAACAGACTCGTATCCCGGCTGTAGCAGAGCTAGGCAGGACTCGAATAACACCGCGTGACATTTCCCGAAGGGACAGACATAGGAACGAAGTGAAACACATGCCGACCAGACAAGTGTCCAAGCGGTAGAGTTTGGGCTAGCAGACTCGGTGAACCGGGCTCTAGCGGACTACTATCGCCGAAGCACAAGACTACATTTCCCCATATGAGAGGCTGCCAAGGATAAACAACTAGTTTGTCGGATCCCACTCATACCAAGCATTTCAATCATACACACAATATGCCCGATATGAGTTAATACAACAAGGCATCACAACAAAACTCTACAACTCAAAGTACTTTATTTAAGAGGCTCCGAGGAGCCATACATAACATATCCATACAGGTAGGGGTCACATGACCCAACACTCAAGTCATACAAACATACAAGCACATGCGGAAGCAAACTAGTCTGAGTACAGACTCTAGAAGGAAAGAAAGCTTGTCGAAGCCCTTCTATCTACAGTGGCCCTTCACAAGCCTTGGATCACCACAGGTGGCTAGTTCACTCGTCGATGTCAAGGTCTACATAGAACCCATCGGAGGGCATTGTTGTCCTCTGAAAACATTAATTACAAACATGAGTACGGAGGTACTCAAAGAAGTCTTACCACGTAATCCTATCATACATGCACATTCTCAAGAAGGTGGTGGAGTTATTTGCAGCAAGCCAGCTTTGACTCTTGGCTAAGCTATCCTACGTGACACCACTTGAAAAGCATTTTGTCGCACACGAGTCCACTAATCACCATCACAATACTCCACCGTGGATCCTCTCTCGTCATCCCACGAGAGGGCCATCCGCGGTACTCACACTTATCTTGAGGCTTTTAGTAGTATCCATTTACTTGTCTATGAACTGATATAGGCAACCTAGAAGTCCTTCTCCGTGGACACGGCTATTCTAATAGATCATATTAAACCCTGCAGGGGTGTACCTCTTCACACACGCTCTCACCATTACCGTCGTTTACACGACATGTACTCGGCAACCTTCAAGCGGAAACCCAACGTGGGTGTCGGCCACAGCCTACCTAAACACTCGAGTCCCGAGTCCAGGTTTATCGCCTATTCGGGTTCCATCCGCAGGAGTCCGCCGAGGTTTCCCATACAGCCCGAACGATGTGTGCAGGGTTCCCGAGATACCAAACGGCACTCGGTACACGGGCCACGTGCCTACCGCAACACAACCCACCCCTAAGGTCAGCGTTGCATGCGGCCCCCAGCATGCTACAAACACCAGAAACTACTTGCAACTCCCGGACTGAGAACAAGGGTGGTTAAGAAGCCGAGAGGGTCCATTGGTTTCGGGCCCAATGCGTGGTAGTAATTGTTTCATGGATCACAAACACAGAATTCAGTTCTTAGGATCGGCTTCAATGAAACAACCCACCATGTACTCCTACATGGCCTCTCATCGATACCTTTACCAAAACGTGTTCAACACTTTCACTCTCGAACCAACACAACCTTTCACTCTAGTTCACCATCACGATGAGCCAGACCTGACACAACTCTAAGCATAGCAAGCATAGCATGGTAGGAATCACAAACATGGCTCAATCAACTCCTACACATACTAGTGGGTTTCATCTAGTTCTCGTGGCAATGACAGTCATGCAAAGGAAGTGGGTTCAACTACCGCAGCACACAACAGTTTGAATCGCGTTGTCTTAATGCAGTAAAACAAGAGCAGAAGCGAGAACATGGGTTTGTATCGGAATGATCAATGAGTTGCTTGCCTGATGGAATGGTGGTAGGATACTGCCCTTCAGATGGATATTCGAGATTATCCTCGGAGGCAGAACCTATCACGAAAAGCATACCGAAAGTAAACACACATGGCAATATGCAACAATATGATGCATGCTATGACATGGCAATATGTATGTGTTTTGGCCTAATGCAAGCTGAAACAAAAAGGGATGAACTCATTTGAATCAAAGATTCAAATGCTAGCTCATTTAAAATAGCCCTAAAGGTGCAATATCCTATTCTGCTTAAACAGCAAGGTTAGCTTGTTTTAACATGCATGAAACCTGTACCAATGGATAGAATGGATTTTTATGATCATTTTTCATATATAAATCTTTGCATTTGGAGGTACAGATTAAAAGTTATGAATATTTGAAGTTTGAACTATATTCTGGAATTTCCTATATTAGAACAAATCCAGAAATTAAATTATTGCGTCAGCCATGCGTCAGCATGACGTCAGGGTCAACGGAGACGTCCAGGTCAAACTTGTTGTGGGTCCAGGGTGTCAGGGTAATTAGTTTAGCTAAAGTTTAATTAAAACTAAACCTATTTAGTTAACAGGGCTGGGCCCCACCTGTCATTGACTCATCAGAGTCAACCAGGGCCCACCCGGGGTCAAAGTCAACGTCGGCTGCCCGGCGTCTAGCCGCCGGCGAGCCCGACGCGGCGGCGGAAGTGAGTTTGGCCGTTTCGGCAACCAAACGAGCCGCGGAGGGTGGCTATGGGTAGCTGGGGACATGCCGCAGCTTCTGGTGGAGTCGGTTGGGGTCGGGGCGGCCGGAATCGGCGCCGGCGACGACCTAGGCGGCCGCCGGAGTTCGGCCGAAGGCGGACTCGAGGCTAGAGGGCACGGTGAGGTGCGTGGAGTAGGTGGTTAGGTGCTGCGCAGTGCGGTGAGTGAGTTAGACACCAAATGGTGGCCGGAGGGTGACCGGGAGCACGTCGGCGACGAGCTCCGCGGCGGCGGGTGCGGTGTTCTCCATTCGGTTGCTACACGGCTCGAGAGCGAGAGAGGAAAGAAAGGGGGGTAGATGGGCTCACGGGCAACTCGGAGGAGCACTCGGTGCGGTCGGGGACGGACCAGAGTGACGACGGCGCTGAAGGGGATCTCCGGCGATGATGGAGTCGGGCGAGGTCGGTGCGGTGGCCTCGGTTCACTTGAGCAAAGGGCTCGGCTAGCTCGGGGTAGAGGAGGTGGCGGAGCTACTAGACACGGTGGGGAGGAGCACGGGCGGCGGGAGCGCGTCTCACGACGATGGTCTTGCGGCGGTGGCGTCGGCCATGGCGGGAAGCGAGAGAGAGGAGCCGGGAGGAGAGGAGGTGTCCGGGGTTCGGGAGAGAGAGGAGAGCGAATCCAGCGTCGGCCGGGCGAGCGGAGGGCGAGGCGGCGACCAGGTGCGTGGCACCCATGCGGTGCTCGCCGCCGAGCACTGGCTGCTCACTGGCCGAGCCAAGCAGCTGTTGGGCTGGCTCTTGGGCTGGGCAGCGGAGTGGGCGGGTAGGTGGCGCCATGTAAGTTTCTTCCTGTTTTTCCTTTTCTATTTTTCTGTAACTTTGTGGAGTTTTTAAAAATACCAAAACAGTTTCAAAATTCACCAAAATGCTCCTGGTCCATTGTTGGAATATTTCCAACATGAAACATTTTAGTTTGGAAATATTTGGGCATTTGCAATATTTTATATAATTTGAAAAGCTCAAATTCAAATTCTTATGAATTAATTCAAAGACCTTTGGATGACCTAGAAAATGGTGCACCATTTTTGACATAGACTCTGAACCAAAGCAAAGGTGATGAGCATTTTGAAGGGCATTTCAGGTTCATTGAAATAATTTTTAGTAAACCCTAGTTGGTTTAAAAGGGGTTCTGGGGGTTTTTGTCCTTCCCCATTTCAAATTCAAATGAGATTTAAACATGATGCACACACTAATGCATGGTCTAGCTAGGATGTGACAAGTCGAAGCCGGCCCGGGGACTTCAGAACCCGGCCCGGGGACTTCAGAACCTGGCCCGGGGACTGCGGCGACCACTGCGAAGACTCGATTACTCGGCCGGGGACTGCGCGCCGGTCGGCCGGGACTTCTTCAACCCAAAGAAGCTCTGCGAACTCCAACCCGCCGCCTCCCAGCCCAGCCGCCCTCGTCCAAGTAGCAGATCTTGGCGGTTGAAGAAATAGCAGCACCCTCATGGGCCCAGCCCATCCTGAAGTTCTTAGTAAGCGGAGAGCTACCAACCAATGAGACCTTGGCTCGGCAAGTGCAACGCCGGGCAGGAGCCTACACTATAGTCAATAGAGAGCTGGTCAGGCGCAGCGTCACCGGTGTCTACCAGCGCTGCGTCGAGTCAGAGCAAGGCCAAGCAATTCTCGATGACATCCATCAGGGCGAGTGCGGCCACCATGCAGCCTCAAGAGCACTCGTCGCCAAAGCCTTCCGACACGGTTTCTTCTGGCCGACTGCCCTAGAAGAGGCCAAGGAATTAGTTCAAAAATGCAAGGGGTGCCAGGTGTTCCGCTCCAAGCCGCTTCAGCCGGCTTCTGCACTCAAGACTATCCCCATCGCCTGGCCCTTTGCTGTTTGGGGCCTGGACATGGTGGGACCATTCAAGACGGCACGAGGCGGCCTAACTCACTTACTTGTCGCGGTGGACAAGTTCACCAAGTGGATAGAAGAAAAACCCATCAAGAAGTTGAATGGTCCTACTGTAGTAACTTTCATCGCTGACATCACGACTCGGTACGGCATACCACACAGCATCATCACCGACAACGGCACAAATTTCGCCAAAGGCGCCCTGGCCCGTTTCTGCGCGACGCAAGGCATCCGACTGGACTTAGCGTCAGTTGCCCATCCGCAGTCAAACGGCCAGGTGGAGCGAGCGAACGGCCTCATCCTGTCTGGCATCAAGCCTCGACTGGTCGAACCATTGGAGCGTTTGGCCGGCTACTGGCTTGAGGAGTTGCCAGCCGTCCTCTGGAGTCTGGGCACGACTCCAAACAAGTCAACTGGCTTCACGCCCTTCTTCCTCGTCTACGGTGCCGAAGTCGTCATCCCAACGGATATAGAGTTCGACTCCCCGCGAGTCACCATGTACACCGAAGAAGAAGCAGAAGAAGCACATCAAGACAGCGTCGATCTGCTGGAAGAGGGCCGGCTGTTGGCACTCAGCCGGTCCAGCATCTACCAGCAGAGCCTGCGCCGCTAATACAACAAGAAGGTCCAGCCAAGATCATTCTTAGAGGGCGACCTTGTGCTCCGGCTGATCCAGCGAACAGCCGGCCAGCACAAGCTGTCGGCGCCTTGGGAAGGCCCATTCATCATCAGCAAAGTGCTGGGCAACGACTCCTACTACCTGATTGCCGCTCAGAAGCCCCGAGCACGCAAGAGGGACGACTCCGGCAAAGAGACGGAGCAGCCATGGAATGCGAATCTCCTCCGAAGATTTTTTAGTTGATACAGTATGTACCACGCTACCCTTTGTGTTTAAAGTACCAAGACTTTGGCCCCCCCGAGACGAGCTCGGGGACTGCCCTATTTTGTTGTCTGTATGATAAGAATTATGCCTTTGAGTATGTTACTCTTTGTTATGCTATTTGGCACCGGGCTCGACTAGTCGGCCCGGGACTCACCGCCTTTGGGCTATGAAATGCTTCTGCAGTTAGACAAGTAACGTCTTGGTGCCTAAGCCGTCTCTGTCGAAGCCGCAGCTCGCAGAGCTGATCGTTTGGTGGG
This sequence comes from Aegilops longissima, assembly GCA_021605205.1. Classification (NCBI taxonomy): domain Eukaryota; kingdom Viridiplantae; phylum Streptophyta; class Magnoliopsida; order Poales; family Poaceae; genus Aegilops; species Aegilops longissima. The sequence continues at coordinate 36,315 of JAHIAM010001915.1, forward strand.
CGGGAGTAAGGAAGAACGAAGCGCCCACGAAAAAATGGCTAAGGACCCAAAGCATAAACATAGTTTAAATCGGCTTCCAGCCCGCTTCCTAAAACCGACTCTTAAGTAGTCGACTTGCCGCTTCTACCCAACTTGCTTAACGACTCTAAAAATGGCCAAGTACTTGCCTTCTCAAAGGTAGCCAAGCACTTGACCTAGGCGGCAGTCCATAAGCGGTTGCCGATGGGCAAGGCGGCATCTAAGGGAAGGCGGCAAGGAAAAAGCCACAAGAGCAATAAGCAAGGAAGGATAAAATTAGAATAATATATACATAATCTTAGGCCCTTGGCGGATCTTGAACAGAGGTTGAGAATACACCCATGGGTGGAATGTGTGAATTAACAAGTTCTTTTCAAAGACTAGCAAGACAGATAAAATAAATGCGAGGCAGCGGCCTAAGAAGCGGCAGATGGGGTTGGAAGGCCGGAGGCGGCGGCGGCGTCAGGCGCCGGGGCGGCAGGCTGGGCGGTCTCGGTTTGATCGTCTCCCGGCAATCGGCCCAGACGGGCGCTGCTTTCGTTCGGAGGCCTTGATCGAGCTGAGGTCGAGTCGCCGCCGTCTTCTGGCGCCTCCATGTCGTCTCCGTCCTCCGCCTCGTCTTCCTCCTCAGCGCTAGAGTCGATCACCTCCGCCGTGTCCTCGCCGTAGTCCGGGTTCATTCCGAACCACTCCGGCGGTGCCTCCCCACCGTCCTCAGCCCACTCAGGGACGAAGACGCTGGTGTCTGTGTAGTCGGCAATCGCCGCCGCACGCTCGACGAGAGCATCCTCAACGGCCAGCAGCTCCACCTGGGCCTCTGACCGGAACGCGGCCAGCCGGTCTAGATCCAGCCCTGGATACCACGCCTTGATGAACTCCAGGGCTCGGCGAGCTCCAGCCCGAGCTGCGGAACCCTTCCAGGCCTCAAGACGGCCTGCCGCGACCTCCAGCCAGTCGGCGGTCCAGCTGGGAGTGCGCAGAACCGGCATGTCCGGCCACAGAGCAGCGATCGCCTGGGCGCCGGCACGCTGAAGACGGCGCAGCATCCGATGGGCCAGCCGCAGACGGGCCTCGATGCTCAGAAGCTGCTCGTCAAGGGTCCGGGGGGTGTTGGCTGCGATCTCAGCACCACCCGCCCTTCGCGCCTCGCGATCAGCCTCGATGGCTTGATTGGCCGCCTGCGTGTGACCGGGGAAGAAGTCTGCCAAGAAGAAGAAGAAGCAAGTCAGAAAAACTGAAGTCGGCCTGACCCATAGTCGGCGACCCAAAAGAAGAAGTAAAAGCGAGCTCACCATCGACGATATCCTCGATTTTGTGGAAGCCGGAGGTCAGCTGCGCTTCCCTGTCGGCCCAGGAGGAACGCTCACTCGGTCGGCTAGGAGGCGGCCTCTTTCTTCTCGCCTCAACTGCGCCGCCTTGAGCAACTCCTCTGCCCGCCCACATGCGTAGCCAGCAGGTCATGCTCTGCGGCGAGCTTGCCGCACTCCTCCTCTTTGGTGCACAAAGCGGTGTCAGCCATACCCAGCTGCCCCCGAAGAGCGGCGTTGGACTCTGAAGAATAAAAAGAAGAAGGACGCGAAGTCGTCAGCTAAGAAGGTCGCCATGAAGATCCGGCCCGACTGCGCAGCAGTGGGCCTGAATCTCGGGGACTACAGCCCGCGGGTGCGTCAGCGTGCCCCCGCGAAGAAGAAAACTCACCTCGGCTCCTCGCCAAGTCGGCAGTCCGCTTGCTCAGCTCCTCAGCGTGTCGGTTGGAGGCAGTGGCGCGGAGGTTGTGATATTCCTGCGACAAGAATTCCAGACAAAGGTAAAAACTTAGAAGTAAGCAAATAGAGTTCGAGCGCTTTGCCAAAGAGCCGCCCGAAACTTGGGGACTACACCAGTGGGTGCTTTGCCGCCTACGAAGAAGAGCAAGAAAAAGTTGAAAAGAAACATACCCAAGACGGCGGATCGCGGCGCCAGTGCGCCTTGGTGAGTTCGGATGGCGTCGCCCTCAGCCGCAGCGGCTTGACTTGGGCGTCGAGCGCCGTCTTCAGCGGGCCCGTGCCGCCCCCTCGCACCCTCCCAATGGGCGCGGCGCTTGTCGCCTCGGCGTCAGGACTGACCGAGCTAGCGGCGCCGGTCTCAAAGGGGCGCGGCGCCGAAGTCGCCTTATCAAGACGGCGTCACGCTGGCGAGGTGACTTGAAGAAGCAGCTGCGCCACGGCCTCGTCGTCGGTCGGCGGCACAGGCGGGTCCGCCGGCTGCTTGCCTCGCGCGCTCTCGGACTACGGTGGAGGCGGCGGAGGTGGCGCGGCCGTGCCCGGTAGGGAGACCTCGCCGCCTTCCCTCTCTGCGGCGGGGACGTCACTGCCGACTCCCTCCGACTGCCCCGTGAACTCTGGCGGCGGTGGCGCAGAGCTCAGCGGGGTGACGAGCAGCGCCGACTGGAGAAGCGCGGCCTCCTCGGCTCGCCTCTTGGCTGCGGCGGCGGCTTCGAGCTCCTCCGGATTTTTCTGGGCGGAAGCCGCCGCCTTCTCAGCCTCCGCCTTCTCCAGACGGGCGGCCTCCTCCTCATCGCGCTTCTCCTGCGCATTCCGCTCCGTTGCCTCCCGGAGGGCGGCCGCAAGGTCAACCCGCCGACTGTTGGCGGACGTCTCCGCCGACCCCATGACGGAGGCGGCGACGACCCTCTCCAAGGTGAGGGGAGCCCTGATGAGAAAAAAGACATGTGAAGACTTGGACAAGACGGACCAGAAGAAACAAGACAAAATAAAAGTTACTTACGCAGAGACCAGCGATGGCTTCTTCACTTCCTTGCGGAAGCGGTTAGCCTTCGCGACCGCCTCTTCGCGCTGAGTCGCGGCGGCCGTTCCCCTGAATTTCTTCGCCCGGCCGCCTGGCAGACTCGGCCCGGCCCAGCGCTTCTTCGCGCCGCCTCGACCGCCCAAGGCGGCGGAGGAGCTCGCGCCATGATGGCCGGCTTTCTGCTGGCGGCGGGGGACGACTTCCTTCTCGCCGTCGTCATCAGGCCAGTCGGCGAAGGTGGCCGAAGGCCTGAAGTCGTCGGCCCCTCCTCCTCCCTCGGCGTCGGTCTCCATCGCCGCCACGCCCAAGTCGGGGTCGTCGGCGTCGCTCTCCGCCCGGTCGGGGACGAATTCACGAGCCGGCCCCGCGGCATCGGCCGAGGGCTGCAGAGGGGATTCTGAATCGGAGAAGACCAAGAAAAATTAGAGCCGGATTCGGCTGAAGAAGGAAACAGAGAAGCAAGAAATGACTTACCAAGGGCGGGGGGTTGGCGCGCGAGTATGGCTCCTTGCCGAACTGTCATTCCTCCGTGAGGCCGCAGTTCGCCAAGAAGTTCACCGTGTCCACCACCTCCGCGTGGGGCATGTCTTTGGAGCACAGCCGGCTCGGGTCCCGGCGGCCGCTCATCTGACAAATCAGATGAGGTCGGCCTTGAAGAGGAAGGACTCGGCGCGCCATGAAGGCGGCCAGCAAGTCCGCCCCAGTCAGGCCCTCTGACTGCGTCATCACGCGGAGTCGCGCGACGGCGGTGTTGCATGCGGGAGTCAGTGTCCGGGCCCAATGGGACCAGCTGGGAGGTCGCCCCGCCAACTCGCCGGCCACGTAAGGCGGCAAGTTGACCCAGTCGCCCTCGGTGGCAACGTTCTTGACGTAGAAGTATGTGCGTTGCCACATCTTCACCGACTTGAGAGGGGGATGGCAGGAAAAGGGTTCTCGGGCACCGGCCTCCTCTTGGCGATGAACGTGCCGCACAGAGCCGACACGCGAGCGACATGGGTCCCGAGCTTGGCTTGGAAGAATTCCCCCCACAGCTCGATGGTGGGGAGAACGCCAAGAAAGCCCTCGCATAAGGATGCGAAGGCGGCCAGCAGCACCACCGTGTTGGGCGTGAGGTGGTGCGGCTGGAGCCCGAAGAACTCCAAAAATGCGCGGAAAAAGCCGCTCACCGGCAGCCCTAGCCCGCGCATGAGGTGCGAGCTGAAAATGACCCGCTCGCCCTCCTCCGGCGCCGGCGTGATTTCGCCCTCCGGCGCGGCGCGGGTCCGCACTAGGTGGCTGCCGGGGATGCGGCGAGTTTGGCGAAGAAACTCGATAATGTCGTTGTCGATGATGGAGCCATCCCACACACCGGAGCGCGCGGTGGGAGGCGCCGCGGTGGAGGAAGAGCTCATCTCCGCGGTGCGGCGAGGTTCGGCGCGGCGGAGCGAGGAAGAAGATGAAGCAAGCAAAGAGCGAGAGGGAGCGGGGAAGAGTGGGTGCGCGTGCGTCGCTGCCCCCCTCCCCCCGCCTACTTATAGGCGCCTAGGCTGAGAAGCCGAGGGGGTGGGCGTGGGATTAATTGCGCCCACGTCCCCACGCCCCCACGATTTAACCACAGCGTTCTGCGCGATAACGGCATAAAGCCCAACCACCCGCACGGCCGCAGCGGATCCGCCGTGCGCCGAGGCGCGGTAGTGGCGGGCCCCGCCTGACGGGCCCGTCTAGTCGCGCGCATGGGCTGGCAGGCTGCCCCTGCCACGTGGCGTCATGTGGCGGGCCCGCAACGAGCGGCTGCCTGGAAGCTTGGCAGGCACGCCGCTCGGACCCCGCCGCGACCTTCGAAGCCTCAGAGGAGCAAGACGGCCTCCTGCAAGGCCGACTCCAGCTACTCGGCTCAAGACAAAGACGGCAAGACCAAGCCCAGATTCTTCCATTAAAGGGATGAAACTGTTGAGGCTCCTCGACGTGTCGCCCTCGGCGCCTCACCAGCTTCGGGGACTACTGTCGGAGTAATGGGCCACGGGTAGGCAAACCCGAGCCCCAGGACCTTTCAAAATATCGGGGCAGACTGCGCCCCTCAAGACCCCAAAACGAAGAGCCGCCTTCTGAGAGTCGGCGACGGAGTCGCCGACTGCCCCTCCCAGCCGAGTCCCAGAGACGGCCTCAAGACAAGCCGACTCCAAGCTAGCGACTTCCGATGAAGCCGGCTACAGGGAGTCGGCCTGCGACTCCATCCACCTCCTGCCTGAGCGACCACGAGCAGGATGGGATAAAGCCGCCTTGCGGCCCGTCCTTGCCCCGCTCATAAAGAGCTGGCATGGCCACAGGGCGCCGTAACGACGGAGATCTCCGTCCGGCGCAGCATTGTACCAACGCCAGCCCTGACGTCAGCCCCGTGGGCAGATTCCTGTACCCACGATGGCCTGTCTGTACGACCTGAAGGCGGCGGGAGTGCAGAAGACGGCGAGAGCGCCCCAAAGACGGACCCGCTGGAGTCGGCCTCTGAGAGTCGGCCGGCCCCTCCCACGGACTCCAAGCGCCATTAACCAGACAAGACAGGGAATGGCAACAGTGAACGCCCGCCAAGCGGCGGCACTGTTGCCATGACCCCACGACCAAGATCGTGTCATTAGAAGCACGGCTACAGTAACCTGCAGCCGGCAAGGCCCGCCCGCGGCGGACGAGGGCTGTCGGCTCCATGCCGGACCGTCGGCGGGGCCCACTAGTCGGCGGAGAGGACAGCGACTTAAGAGGCTGACGGCTGGGACCCGCGCCCTGCCGGATTACCATTGTACCCCTGGGGGGTAGGCCTATATAAACCCCCCGGGGCACCCATGCAAAGGGTTGGACCCCAATAGTTTTAGACACACATAGAGGGAAGAGAAGAGCTAGCCGTGCCCTTCTCCTTCCTCACCCCGAACAGCTCAAGGAGCAGCCTTGTACCCACTTTGCCATAGTGATCATGCGGAGACCCCGCAGAGCAGCAGTAGTGGTGTTATCTCCTCGGAGAGCCCTGAAGCTGGGTAAGATTCGCCGGCGTGCATGTCTTCGCCTCATCCCGTTTCCAGGCACCGGCGACGTTCTACTCGGCCCCTCCATGATAAGCCATCCTTTGGCATATGTCGCACCCAACCCCCGACAACCAGCGAATGTCAAGAGCTCCGAGCCGTGCGAGAAGGGAGGATCGGCCGACGTCCCGACCGCAGCGACCGGGGCTAGGACCGAGGAGGAGGAAGGAACGCAGGGCGCGAGGAAGACCCTGGCCCTCGCAAAGGGTGGCGCGACCAACCTCGCGAGGATCGCTGGCAAGACCCGCCTCGAGAGGCTGGAGGATCAGCCTCGCGAGATCGCTTCGCAAAACAGCGAGGCCTTTCTCCTCAGCCGCGCAGCCGGGAGAAATGAAGATCATCATCGGGACGAGGGGCGGGGCTTCAGAGCTGCGCGATCGCTTTGCATCTGGCGGAGCTCAAGCCCCAGCCTCTCAACGCATCTTCAAGCAGTTCGCCCGCGAAGTGAATGCTGTCCTCCCCAAGCTTGAAGCCACACGTGGTCGGCGTGCGCCATCACGTTCAGTTTAGCGGATCAGCTCAAGTGTGCTGCCACAGCCGGAGTCCTCCCGATGCTTTGCTCCCCAATCATCAGCAACGTGCTAGTCACCAAGACCCTCATCAATGGCGGGGCAGGGCTCAACGTCCTGTCTGTGGAAACGTTCAACAATCTCCAAGTGCCTTACAATCAGCTTCAGCCAACCAAGCCTTTCTCCAGAGTCACCGACGGCTCCACGGTCCCGATTGGGCAGGTTAGCCTCCTGTCACCTTTGGCCTGTGCGACAACTACCGCACCGAGCTCATCGACTTCGGCGTCGCCCACATTCGCCTGCCATACAAGCGCCATCCTCGGGTACCCAGCGCTGGTCAAGTTCATGGTCATAACCCACCACGGCTACAAGCGTCCTCAAGATGCCGAAGTGGCGGAGTCATCACGGTGCCTCGCGAAGAGAAAGACGCGGTGTGCTCCTCGAGCGAGCCTTTCGAGCTGCATCCTTTGGAAGACCCGGATCGCGGAGCGAGGAGGCTTCCCGAGACCGCCCCCAAGAAGAAGAAGACATCGTCCGGCCCGGTCCCTCAGGTGGCAGGCCCCTCAGGGCCCGCGCCCGCTCAGGGGGAACATCCTTCTATCGCATAGGAAAGTGCGCCCGGCGCCCTCCTCAGGCAGGGCTCGGGGGCTCCCCCCTGGAGGGCCGCCGACCTTGCTAAGGTCATGAGGGAGGCGCTTGGGCACCACTTGGAGGCATGTTTCGAAGCATGTTTCCCTCAAGAAGGAGCAAGGCAAGGAGGGCCAAACCCTCAGGAGTTCGTCAGCAAGATCATTCAGGAGCTGCAGGAGTCAAGAGTCATGAGTGGCAGCCGCCGTTTACCTGCCGTAGCTCCCCATCCAGGCGAGGATGGTGGGATGCGCGTCTGCATCGACATCCCAGGGCTCGACCGAGCCGCCTCTCAGGAGCGCCTCTGGCCCTCTCGCTTTGGGCGCTGCGAAGTTCCACCTCACAGCTACGTTTGCATGCCTTACGGCCTGCCGAACGCAGCCGCCATGTACCAGCGCCTCATGAGGGACATCCTGGAGGCTCAAGAGGCTAGGCGTTCCACAGCCCTCGCGGAGATGGAGATGGTCCACGAGGAGCCACCAGCGCCTCCGGAGCCTCCCGAGGCCCCTGAGCCTGGGGGCTCGTGAGGATCGGCTCCCGCAGCCCACCGAGTCTGCTGCACCAACACCCTTTCGTCTTCAACGCTATCAGGTGACATCTTTCAAGTTTCATTTCCAGCTGGGAGCGCCCCGGGCTGCATTATTCCCAGGCCGCGTGGGTCCGTCCCTGCGGCGTGTATCCCTTTTACTCCATGTTCCTAGCTTATCTTGTTGGGGGCGCCCCTCGGGTTGCATCATCCCCAGGTCGTTCGGGTCCGGCCCGGCGATATTCGTCTTCTTTGCGCTTATCTAAATGGACTTGATCCTTCGTAATTAACATGCTTGACCTAGTTGCACGATCAACCGACATCAACTACTGGAGCTGCTCCCTAACGGCACGACGCTTGCGCACGGGTCCGTCCCTGCAATGCCGACAAACCTGAATGGCTGAGCTCTGGCCGAGGCAGCCCCGCATAGCGCCACCTCGTCAGGCCTTCAGTGCTTCGTCACCCCTCCGGGGCAACTAATGGCTGAGTGTCGATTGTCACGACGAACTTTCGCTCTTTCTGTGATGAGCCTACAGGATATCTTCAAGGAGCAGCGTCAGGCGAGGCCCCCATGGTGTCTCCTTCACTCTCATCCGTGCGAACCACTTGCACGTTAAAGGGGGGGTGCCTGAGCATCGTGACTCAGGGCTCCTACTGGCTCTCCAGCCCTCACCCTCTGGCCTTGACCACGGCATCGCGACCTGGCATACCAGCGACGGCTGAGACTCGCTCGAGGGCCGGGACCCAAGGACGTAGAGCAGAGAGGGGAGCAAGGGCGAGAGGGGAGAGACACGTGAGGACCTCGCCAAATGACCCCTCGCTTGCCGATGCACGGACCCGGCAACATACCAGGAAGCGACTCCTGATTCTCGAGATAAGTCACCCTCCAGAAGTACTAACTGACACGACACCGTCCCCTCACCCAACGCAATCCCGTGTTAGCAACGTCGCTCTCCTTTCTCACCAAACGATGGCTGCTTGAGCGCTAAGGGGGACCTCCTGAGCATCGCGACTCAGGGGCTCTTACCGGACCCCGGGCCGCTCACCTCCTGGCCTTGACCACGGCATCGTGACCTGGCATACCAGCGACGGCTGAAGCCCGCCTTGGGACTGGGACCTGTCGGCGCAGAGCGTCAAGCCCTCGCAAGGTCCGAAAGGGAGAACTAAGCTAAGACGGAATGAGGAACTCGCACTGCTTCACAACAAGGATCATGTTAACAGACAGGACCACAGGCACCTTACAAGCCCCCACGGGGCGTGCTTTTGATTCCTCGCAGGGAGAAGATCTTAAAGAACGCTAACTATACGCGCTCCTGCAAAAGACACCATCATCAACAGTGGGCCACGAGGCACCGGCACCAACCCCATCCAGATCGAGGCGTGGCGGCTGCTGAGCCATACTGCTCGAGGCGGCGCAGGCTCGGAGGCTCGTAGCTGTCGTCGCTCGTCTCCGGAGTCGCGAAGAGCTCGGCGAAGTCGCTGGATCCTCCGACGCCTCCACCGCCTGAGGAGCTGCCGAGGGAGCGATCGGCGAGCCTAGCCCTCGCCGTGGCGGGGCCTCGATCACCTCCCCCAGGGCAGCACTCCAGCCGGCGCCCTTCCGTATCGAAGACCTTGAAGAGCATTACCGAAGCGCCGTCGTACTCCAAGTGGATCGCGAGGGCGCCCCTTGTCCTGCAGACCCGGGTGATCTCGCCCCAGCCTCGAGTCATGAAGACCTCGCCCGGGGCAACAACCTCAACCTCTGCCCCGGTCGCAAGGGTGCCGCAGCCGGCGTGCTGCAGCCAGAGCTCCAGGGATCCTCCCCGCGGAATTGCGGAAGCGAAGAAGGGGGGAAGGCGAATCCAAGACCGAGGAGACATGGAAGCATGGAGCACGAACTCTCGTGAGGAGCCCTCGGCGTGGACTCCAGGGGGAACGACACGCACCTTCGTGACCCGCCGGCGCCGACGGCGGCGTCGCCCGTGGCGTTCGGCATCAACCCCTTCAGAGCCCTCGATCTGGGCGTACAATGGAAGCGGGAACCCCGGTGGTGGCCGCTCGCACCAGGGCCTCGACAACACCTGGTGGGCACCCTCATTCCGATGGCAGAGGGTTAGCCGTTTCTTCGGCGGGAGCGGGTCAGGACCCTCTCGGGGAGCCTTTCCCTTCTCTGTCGCGGAGAACCGGCGAATCGGAGCCATTGCAGCAAGACAGAGCAAGGACCGGGAAGAAGGAGAAGCGAGAAGGAACACACTGGAGGAGCGCTCGCTGTTCCATACTTAAAGCCAGAGGAAGCCAACCGCCGGCCTCCACGATCGCAGGTAATCATAACCCGCTTTGCATGCAGGGACTTGTCAATCCGTGCAGTGGACGAGGCGTCGTGGGGGAGTGGAGACGCCCACGTCCAATCAACCGCCACGCGGCGCCCAAGGCCACAGGCTGTTAGGGCCCATGGCGCCAGCGCTGCCCCTTCGCTCTCTGCTCGGCCAAGCCCAGCGCGCCTTGGGCACAGGGGCTCTTGTCGGCGTTCGGGCACGGGGTCCCAGACTTGCTCGCTGCGGCCTGCGGCGTGGCTCAAAGGGGCCCATCACGGCCCATCTTCACCAACACAAGCTCAAGACCCTCGCGAGGGCCAAGCCTCATGGGCGGGACGACAAGGAGCTTCTCGGTAGCGGCCTCATCAGGCTGGCTTGCGAGGAGGCGGATAAATCAAGGCGGGGTACCTCACGAGGTGCCCATGGCGCAAGCCATGACGACCAAAGGCGCCAGGCGGGCGCCAGCCAGCTTGATGTCCTCCTTTCCTCTTTGGTGCAAAGGGAGCAAGCGCAGGCGAGAGCATCAAGCAAAGGCGTCCATTTCGGTGCAACAAGACCAAGACCAGCCCAACGACAGGAAGGAAGTCATTATGGAGCCCAAGCCGGCGTCACCACGAGCCTTTGATGACGAGGACCAACTTTAGTCAGGATAAGTGTACCAGATGTTCCCCTTCAAAATGGCCAATTGTTGGCGCCCTTCCCGCTCAATATTTGGGAAGAGGCCCAGGGCCTCTGCCTATATAAGTAGAGCTAGCCACCATAGTAGAGGCATCTTGATCTTGAGCTGGATCTTGATCGGGCCCTGATCCGGAATAGCTTGAGCTGGATCCAGAGAGAGAGAGAGAGAGAGAGAGAGAGAGAGAGAGAGAGCGACTGAACTCCTCCAAGCAGTTCATCATACAGCTAAGAACAGACCCTCATGAGGCTGTTCTTCCTTGTATTGTTCATCACCATCAGCCCAAGAGGCAATCCACCACACCACAAACTAGAGTAGGGTATTACACCACAGCGGTGGCCCGAACTAGTATAAACCTTGTGTATCTTGTGTTGTTCCTTCCATAGCTTAGATCTTAGTGAGGCGGCGGGGTACAGGTAGGTAGAGGGCGAATCTCCGCGCGCACCCCAGTGTTCGAACCTCAAGGGTCTGTCGGAACCCGAAATCCGACAAACATAATTTTCAAGATAAATTGAAATATGACACGTGCACATGCAATTTGCCAACAGGTCCAGTTGTAGTAGAAAAGACAGCATGTGCACATATCCAACCGTGCCTCCTATGATTTTGTTCCATGCTTTTGTCGCCACATGTCTTTGGAAGTAAAAAAAATATAAGGTGATTTTATCATAATAAACCGTTTTGGAGAGAAATTTGCCACCAACCAAAAATATCTACTACGTGCAACTTGGCCCTTGTGGGGAGATTGGATCGACTCATAGATTATAGGGTGAGGCCATCGTGATCGTGAGAGAAGAATTCTTTTTTTCAAGGGAAGGTAGGAATTTTGTGTGGTTACAAAATGGACCTTATTGTAATTAAGGAAATTATTATTTAACAGAAACCTTGCTATTTTCAAGCCATTATAAAAATAACTAAATTGTTTTGGAAAAAAAAGTTGATTATGGGTTAGTTCGTTTTGTGGACACGTACGGGTAGTGGTGCATGCTGTGGGCCCAGGTGGCTCTAGGTGCATCAAAGTGTATCATCTTGGCTAGGTGCACAAGGTAGTAACCTGGTGAATCGGGGTGAAAGTCTTGTGCTAATTCTATTTTGTGGTGTGCGACATATGAGTCTACCCGGGGGGAATGCTTGGCTTGGGGTCCGGTGTAAGTGGTGTGGGTCTACTGCGTAAGTGGTACGCCACGTGAGTCTAGACGGCGGGGGTGCATGGTTTGGATCTAGCTACCTTGAGGTAACGCATCCGGTTTGCACACTGAGTGCGGGCCCGTTCCTCCGTTTTCATCGGTACTTTCTCTCGGTTCGACGGAGAACAATCCAAACGCGCATGCTAGGTCCCGACCTTTCTTGGGTCCCGCATGCCATATTCGGGACAGTTGCCGCATTTCTAGGGTAGAATCATCGGGAATTCACGATCTATACCGTGGCCACATGAAATCATAGCAGGGAATGGGGTAACAATCACATGCTAAGCTCTTTGGTCCATATATATGGGCCATGTGCCACCAAAGAGAAGGGCCGCCTCGAAGCCATTATCCATTGAGAGGAAACGAGTCTAGCCTATGAACGGTGTGCGGGGCCTGCCCCTTCATCTGCTTCAAAACTCCGTGCCGCAAGATGTGGACCCTAGCAACCAAGGCTCGTCCCGTGCGCCGCACACCAACTGTACCCACACCATGCATGCACGCGTGGCCAAGTAGACACTCATCGGTCAACCTTGACAATGTACACAAGATGCATGCGCACTCATTAGCCATCTAGCCCCCAGCCATGCACACCTAGCCAGCTTCACTCAAACCATGCACCGTTTGCCAGGTTCACCCACACCATCCATCCATTATTGACCCCACCTCGGTTCATTAGACCTCGAACACGAGTCCCTTCCCTCGGCATGCCATGTATGTCAAAGCAACACGCGACTACACATATTGCACACCGAGATACGACGTCATTCACTAGTGCCAGAAAACTTGTGCACCTGAGCATCTCTACCCATGGTGGACACTAGCGCATGGTTAGGATTGACAAGCCTAGCGGCACATGATGTCGGCCCGACTGGTTGGGGATGCATGACATGGGTCCAGATGAAACGCATGGCATCGCATGGATCCACATTCCCCTGCCCAATACCAGACAGCGGGCATATACCAGACGAATCCAAGCGGTTGCTGACGAAGCTTGGAAGCCATGTGTTATGTGCATGCTGAATTTCAATATTTAGGAATTATTAACATACGAAAACAATAATTCAAGCGCCTATGTAAAGGTGTACAACATAATTTTCAATAAAAAATGAAACATGACACGTGCACATGCAACTTGCCAACAAGTGCACTTGTAGTACAAAAAGACAACATGTGCACGTATCCCACCATGCCTTCTACAATTTTTGTTCCATGTTTTTCGCCACATATCTTTGGAAGGAAAAACAAAAGAATATGATTTTCCCATAAAAAACCGTGATGGCGACATGGTTGCAACCAACCAAGATAGATAGTGTGTGGAAGTTGTCCCCGTGGGAGATTGGATTGACCACTCCTCGATTATAGGGCGAGGCCACCGTGAGCGATGTCGTGAGAGGGTGAAGAAGGATTCGTTTTTTGAGGAAAGGAAGTAATTTTGTGGGTTTACAAAAGGAATGCACCCTTTTGAGGGAAAAAATGCATGTTATAATGTGTAATTAATGAAATTATAATTTAACAGAAACCTTGCTATTTTCAAGCAATTTAAAAAAACTTACTTGTTTTGGCAAAAAAATTTGATAATGCGATAGTCCATTTTTTGGACACTTACGTGTAGTGGTGCATGTTGTGGAAATCGGGGTGGAAGTCTTGTGCTAAGTTATTTTGCGGGGTGCGGCATATGAGTCTAAACGGGAATGGTTGGCTTGGGGGCCGGCGTAAGTGATGTGGGTCTAGTGTCTAAGTGGTGCACCACGTGGGTCTAGACGGCGGGGGTGCATGGTTTGGATCTAGCTACCTTGAGGTAACGTGTCCGATTTGCGCGATGAATGCGGGCCCATTCCTCCATTTTCATCAATGCTCTCTCTCGAGTCAACGGAGAACAATCCAAAAGCGCATGCAAGGTCCCGACCTTTCTCGGAGCCCGCGCTTGCCATATTCGGGACATTTGCCGCATTTCTAGGGCAGTATCCTCGGAAATTCAGGATCTATACCGCGGCCACATGAAATCACAGTAGGGATTGGGGGTGACAGTTCCATGCTAAGCTCTGGTCCATATATGTGCCATGTGCGACCAATGGGCAGGGCCGCCTCAAAGCCATTGTTAAGCGCAAAAAATGCCGGGTCTCGTCTGTCGCCGCTATAATCCGTGCAAATTCATGAGGGATCCAAATATCTTGGGACCTTTCGCGGTGTGGGTGTGGTCGAACATCGAGAGCGGCACGCATAAGCCTTCACATAGGTTGTGTGTAAACGAGACCAAAACGCATCCCGGAGCTAGCCACCGAGAGGGAACAAGTCATGCTTGTGGACGAAGACCGGGGCCCGCCCCTTCATCTGCTTCAGAACTCTGTGCCGCAAGTTGTGGGCCCTACCCACCAAGGCACATCCTGTGCGCCGAACGCAAACTGGACCCACACCATGCATGCACGCATGGCCACGTAGACAACCACCATTCAACCTTGACAATGTACAGATGACGCATGCACACTCATTAGCCATCTAGCCCCCCAGCCATGCAAACCTAGCCACCTAAACTCAAACCATGCACCGTTAGCCAGGTTGACCCACACCATACATCCAGCATTGACCCCACCGCGGTTCATTAGACCTTGACGAGTCCCTTCGGTATGCGAACACGCCAAAGAGACAGCGGCTACACATATTGCACACCGAGATCCGGCGTCATTCACTAGTGCTAGCAAACCTGTCCACATGAGCATCTCTGCGCATGGTGGACACTAGCTCGTTGTTTGGATCAAGAAGGCTAGCAGCGCATGTTTTGGCCGGTTGGCTTAGGGTGCATGATATGGGTCGAACGAAACACATGGCATCGCGTGGATCAATATTCCCCTCCTCGGTACGGACATCGGATATATGGCGAGCGAATCCGCGCGGTTGCCGACGAAGTTTTGTCACATCCATTTGCCATTCCATTATTTGTAAAGTTTTACAACATATTTTAGGACAAATATAAAACATGACACGTGTAGATGAAACAAGCCTACAAATTCAGTTGTCCCACTGTATGACTTTGTTCTTTGTAATGAGGGAGCAGTTGCATTACACAATTTTTTGAAGGGAAGTTGCATTACTCCTAAATCATGGTTGTGCACGATCGGGCTATTCATTTTAGTGAGAAGTGAGAAGTTACGTTTTGACGTGGCAAGACGTGGTGGTGTGAACAACGCATGGGGAGGTGTGAACGTGGGAACAACTCCTTTTAACTGCCCAGGACTAAATCGGCGGCTCCGCTTCCCCATTAGCATTTATCTCATCGCCGCCCCCCTCTTCCTGTCCTCTTCCCCATCCACAAATACGAGGGTTTTCTCCTCCCACGCCTCACCACTCGCCTGCCCACCCCGCCGCTGCTCCCTTCCCGCCGCTGCACCTCCACCGTCGAGATGCCCAAGCGCACCATGGGAGGGAGGGCCGATGCCGGGGCCGACGCCATGGCGCACGAAGCATCCAAGCACCATGCGAAGCTACACATGGAGAAACCCCTCCCCGCCGGCGAGGGGTCCAGCCGGCAGCAGGGCGGTCGTGACGTCGTCGACCACGTCCAGGCTCCGGTGCAGGTGTCACCTACGCCGGAGCAGGTGGCTCCTCCGCCGGAGCAGGTGACTCCTCTGCCACGCCATCTGCCTCCTCTGCCGCAGCCCATGGTCAACGTCGACGGCGATGAAGAAGAAGAAGAGGTCAGTCCTATTTTAGGAAGTATCCTAGGTTTCCTTGTTCAGTCCCTTATCTATTTTTGGGCATGGCTAGGGTTTCTGCTTTTGTTCCATCTATGAAATCCGTACCTAGATTCGTTAGATCCGGTAGGTTTCAAGGGCGGATCCACATGGGTGCATGGGTGTGGGGGTCGGCTCCTCATTGTATTGGTTATCTTGTTTTTAAGATCTACCAACCACTCCGATCCATGGCTCTCGTGCATCCAAAATGTGTTGATGCCAAATTTTAAGATAGATCTACCAACCACCCGAAATTTTTTGCCCGAAATTTCTTATATATGGTTCTTTTATTGCTAAATGGACTAAAAGTGGTGTAGTTTATGCACTAAACTTCATGTCAATTTGTATAAAACTAGCCTCTCACGCCTAATCCAGCAAACACATTTTTTGTCGTTCAATTTGCTCAACACCAATTGCTTGATTCCTGGAGTCCAATTACCATAGGCTGTAATATTATTGACTTGTTATCATCCTTACTTGAAATATATTATTTGGGTGCCTATTTTCAGCATAATATTTTCTGCAAGTAAAGGATAACAACACCATGCCTTGTTTATGAAAATGTCATACTAAATAATCTTCATTTTATGTCATTCATGTCTGTACTGTCAGTATGATGGAAAAATAATATTTTTCACATGAACATTTTAGCTATTACTCCTAACTCTTTAGTTTCTTGAGTAATAGTAGAAGAGGCAGAAGAATGCCTTTTGGACTCAAAAGCCAACTTGATCTCAGCCGTTTGAAAAATATTGTTGTGGTTTTGGTTTGCAATATTAATTTTTGAACACCCAACTTTGAAATTCTGGATCCGAAGCTGTGTTGCTAGGTTGCATTAGTTTAGGCATGTATATGAGATTTTTTGATCTATATAAAATATTCTTCTATTTATGTGGGACCGGTAGCTGCTCTGGCTCCTCGGGACGGAGTAGGTGGCGCCTCCGTGCCCGAGCACGTGGTCGTCGGCGATGTCAACAAAGAAGGCGTTAGTCATCTATCTCCTTTAATTTTTGTAAAATCCTAGGTGTGCTCTGGTTAATCCTAGGTGTCAACCTAGATTCGTTAGATCCATTAGGTTTCAAGGCGGATCCACATGGGTGCATGGGTGTGGAGGTCGGCTCCTCAATGTATAGGTTATCTTTATTTAAGATCTACCAACCACTCGGATTTCATGGTTCTCGTGCATCCAAAATGTGTTGATGCCAAATTTTGATAGCAGTAGCACCGATCTGACGCGTCTGATCTGCACCCAATTTTTTTGGCGAAATTTCTTATATATGATACTTGACCGGCATGAAACTATCCTTGCACAGCCATTTATGTGGGCCTCAGTAGCTGCTCTGGCTCCTCGACGGAGCAGTGTCTCTCCGCCATGGTGGCGCCTCCGGTGCCGAGCACTGTGGTCGCCCGGCGGCGTCAACAAAGGCGACGTTAGTCATCTATCTCCTTTAGTTTTTGTAAAATCCTAGGTGTGCTCGGTCAGTCCTTTTCTCTATTTTTGGGAAGGCGGGGTTTATTTTTATCTTTGATCGATGGACTCCATATCAATATTCTGTAGATGTGTTATGTAACTAGCTAGGTTACATGTGTTGAGCCCTATATAGGCAATATTTTGATCTAGATAAATTATTCTGCTAATAAATCCACCTAGGTTTGGTGACTGTGCTAATACAAATACATAGCTTGACCTTGGAACTGAATTGGCTCGAGGTGATTGTGAAAATATTTTCGCAACTTAAGGACAACAACACCATGCCTTGTTTATGAAAATGTCATATTGTATGGTCATGAAGTAAATAATCTTCACTTTCATTATTCATGTCGATCTTGTCATTACGATGGACTAAGAATATTTTCACATGAAAATTTTAGATATTACTCCCTCCATTTGAAAAATATTGTTGTGGTTTTAGTTTGCAATATAAATTTTCGAACACCCAAGTAAGAAATCCTGGATCCGCAGCTGTGTAGCTAGATTACATTTGTTGAGGCATGTATATGTCAGTTTTTGACCTATGTAAATTATTCTGCTAAGAGTCCGGAACAGGTAGCTCCTCTGGCTTCTCTGCTGGAGCAGGTGGTGGCTCCTCAGCCTCAGCCGGGTGTTTGTCTGCCGCGGTTGTTGCCTCCCCTTTCCGCACCTGTGGTCGTCGCCGATGAGAACGAAGAAGAGGTTAGTCATCTATCCCCTTTATTTATTTATTTATTTATTTATTTTGTAATATCCTAGGTTTTCTATGGTCAGTACAAGGCAAATAAGGTATTAAAACGTTGAGTACATGTTTGGTTGCACTTGATCGATCTTTGGTTTAAATGTTCTAGAAGTGGTTGTGGCAATGATTTTAAACATTGATTATCTCTAAGCAATGGCTATTTAGAAAGAAATTGGATATCATCAATGTTTTACTTGAGTTGTTTTGATTAGTTCTTTTGTAGGGTTTTTATCATTTATGCCACGGTTGTATCCCACTACTCAGTTTTTCCCTTAGAAGTTCTGACCGCTCAAAAATGCCATCGATTAGTGAGATGCTTACTCAAAAATGCCATTAGATGTATCAAAAATGCCATCGTTCCATTAGATGTTTGCTCAATAATGCCATTAGACATTGTTATTTTCATGTAAAACTTGTTGACCATCAATATGACAAAAAATCCAGGCCCACATTTCAGTTCTCTCTATCTCACAATGATAAGTGTGGCCCCACTTGTGAGAGTAAGTGAGCCAATAATTTTACAGGAAAATAAGAACGCTATTGGGATCAAGTGGGCCCACACTTTATTGTAGTGAGATAGAGGGAGAGCTGGCATGTTGTTCCATAGGTATTGATGCCATTATAGCATGTCAACTAGATTTGATATCACAATAATGATGTGTAGTGGCATTTTTGAGCATGTGTCTAATGAAGCGATGGCTTTTTTTAGCAGTAGAAATTCCTAGTGGTGATACTTAGTTGTGGGACACAACTGGTGGCATAAATGATAAAAACCCTTTTTTGTAAGTACAACATTTGGGATCACTTATTGTCATAATTCATAATAATTAACTACTTTACCTAGAACGTTGAATGGTTCAGGAACATTGATGGGTGGGGTTCGATCAACAGGGGAAACTTCCACAACGATAACATGTGGACTTTCAATATCCATCATCATAAGCATACAAAATTCTAACTCTAAATAGATACAGCTCACGAGCTATTTTATCTAGTCATGCATGTAAGTTATTAGTCTTTCTTTTGCATTAGTACATATGTATGCTGCTCTGCCATGTTACATCATCAGTTCATGCATTTTTACGTAACAAGTGAATTTTGTTGCACTAAAGGGTTGTTTGGTTTGTGACTAACTTTGCCAAAGATTGCCATACCTAATGTTAGGCAAGTTTGACCAACTTAAGTGAGTGTTTGGTTCCAGCCACACCTTAGGCAAGTGATGTCTACTACACAACCTTCTCCTTGTAGACGTTGTTGGGCCTACAAGTGCACAGGTTTGTAGGACAGTAGCAAATTTCCCTCAAGTGGATGACCTAAGGTTTATCAATCCGTGGGAGGCGTAGGATGAAGATGGTCTCTCTCAAGCAACCCTGCAACCAAATAACAAAGAGTCTCTTGTGTCCCCAACACACCCAATACAATGGTAAATTGTATAGGTGCACTAGTTCGGCGAAGAGATGAAGATACAAGTGCAATATGGATAGTAGATATAGGTTTTTGTAATCTGAAATAATAAAAACAGCATGGTAACTAATAATAAAAGTGAGCGTAAACGTTATTGCAATGATAGGAAACAAGGCCTAGGGTTCATACTTTCACTAGTGCAAGTTCTCTCAACAATAATAACATAGATAGATCATATAACAATCCCGGAGAACAAACGTAGAGATTATGGTAGGGTATGAAACCACCTCAAAGTTATTCTTTCGGGTCAATCTATAAAAGAGTTCGTACTAGAATAACTCGCCCGTGGCGCTCGGCATCAACCCCTTCGAGCCCTCGATCTGGGCGTATAATGGAAGCGGGAACCCGGTGGTGGCCGCTTCGCACGTGGCCTCGACAACACTGGTGGGCACCCTCATTCCGATGGCAGAGGGTTAGCCGTTTCTTCGGCGGGAGCGGGTCAGGACCCTCTCGGGGAGCCTTTCCCTTCTCTGTCGCGGAGAACCGGCGAATCGGAGCCATTGCAGCAAGACAGAGCAAGGACCGGGAAGAAGGAGAAGCGAGAAGGAACACACTGGAGGAGCGCTCGCTGTTCCATACTTAAAGCCAGAGGAAGCCAACCGCCGGCCTCCACGATCGCAGGTAATCATAACCCGCTTTGCATGCAGGGACTTGTCAATCCGTGCAGTGGACGAGGCGTCGTGGGGGAGTGGAGACGCCACGCCCAATCAACCGCCACGCTGGCGCCTAAGGCCACAGCTGTTAGGGCTCATGGCGCTCAACGCTTGCCCCTTCGCTCTGCGCTCGCCAAGCCCAGCGCGCCTTGGGCACTGGGGGCTATTGTCGGCGTTCGGGAACGGGGTCCCCGACTTGCTCTGCTGCGGCCTGCGGCGTGGCTCAAAGGGGGGCCCATCACGGCCCATCTTCACCAACACAAGCTCAAGACCCTCGCGAGGGGCCAAGCCTCGCGGGGCGGACGACAAGGAGCTTCCTCAGGCGCGGCCTCATCAGGCTGGCTTGCGAGGAGGCGGATAAATCAAGGCGGGGTACCTCACGAGGTGCCCATGACGCAAGCCATGACGACCAAGGGCGCCAGGCGGGCGCCAGCCCGCGCAGTGTCCTCCTTTCCTCTTTAGTGCAAAGGGAGCAAGCGCAGGCGAGAGCATCAAGCAAAGGCGTCCATTTCGTGCAACAAGACCAAGACCAGCCCAACGGCAGGAAGGAAGTCATTGTGGAGCCCAAGCCAGCGCCACCACGAGCCTTTGATGACGAGGACCAACTTTAGTCGGGATAAGTGTACCAGATGTTCCCCTTCAAAATGGCCAATTGTTGGCGCCTTCCCGCTCAATATTTGGGAAGAGGCCAGGGCCTCTGCCATATAAGTAGAGCTAGCCACCATAGTAGAGGCATCTTGATCTTGAGCTGGATCTTGATCGGCCCTGATCCGAATAGCTTGAGCTGGATCCCAGAGAGAGAGAGAGAGAGAGAGAGAGAGAGAGAGAGAGAGAGAGCGCGACTGAACTCCTCCAAGCAGTTCATCGCCCTGGCTAAGAACAGACCCTCGCGAGGCTGTTCTTCCTTGTATTGTTCATCACCATCAGCCCAAGAGGCAATCCACCACACCACAAACTAGAGTAGGGTATTACACCACAACGGTGGCCCGAACTAGTATAAACCTTGTGTATCTTGTGTTGTTCCTTCCATAGCTTAGATCTTAGTGAGGCGGCGGGGTACAGGTAGGTAGAGGGCGAATCTCCGCGCGCACCCCAGTGTTCGAACCTCAAGGGTCTGTCGGAACCCGAAATCCGACAAACATAATTTTCAAGATAAATTGAAATATGACACGTGCACATGCAATTTGCCAACAGGTCCAGTTGTAGTAGAAAAGACAGCATGTGCACATATCCAACCGTGCCTCCTATGATTTTGTTCCATGCTTTTGTCGCCACATGTCTTTGGAAGTAAAAAAATATAAGGTGATTTTATCATAATAAACCGCTTTGGAGAGAAATTTGCCACCAACCAAAAATATCTACTACGTGCAACTTGGCCCTTGTGGGGAGATTGGATCGACTCATAGATTATAGGGTGAGGCCATCGTGATCGTGAGAGAAGAATTCTTTTTTCAAGGGAAGGTAGGAATTTTGTGTGGTTACAAAATGGACCTTATTGTAATTAAGGAAATTATTATTTAATGAAACCTTGCTATTTTCAAGCCATTATAAAAATAACTAAATTGTTTTGGAAAAAAAGTTGATTATGGGTTAGTTCGCTTTGTGGACACGCACGGTAGTGGTGCATCTTGTGGGCCTGTGTGGCTCTAGGTGCATGCAAGTGTATCATGTGGCTAGGGTGCACAAGGTAGTAACCTGGTGAATCGGGTGAAAGTCTTGTGCTAATTCTATTTTGTGGTGTGCGATATATGAGTCTACCCGGGGAATGCTTGGCTTGGGGTCCGTGTAAGTGGTGTGGGTCTCTGCGTAAGTGGTACGCCACGTGAGTCTAGACGGCGGGGTGCATGGTTTGGATCTAGCTACCTTGAGGTAACGATCCGGTTTGCACACCGAAAGGGCCCGTTCCTCCGCTTTCATCGGTACTTTCTCTCGGTTCGACGGAGAACAATCCAAACGCGCATGCTAGGTCCCGACCTTTCTTGGGTCCCGCATGCCATATTCGGGACAGTTGCCGATTTCTAGGGTAGAATCATCGAATTCACGATCTATACCGTGGCCACATGAAATCATAGCAGGGAATGGGGTAACAATCACATGCTAAGCTCTTTGGTCCATATATATGGGCCATGTGCCACCAAAGAGAAGGGCCGCCCAAGCCATTATCCATTGAGAGGAAACGAGTCTAGCCTATGAACGGTAAAAAGGGCCTGCCTTCATCTGCTTCAAAACTCCGTGCCGCAAGATGTGGACCCTAGCAACCAAGGCTCGCCCCTGCGCCGACACCAACTGTACCCACACCATGCATGCACGCGTGGCCAAGTAGACACTCATCGGTCAACCTTGACAATGTACACAAGATGCATGCGCACTCATTAGCCATCTAGCCCCCACCATGCACACCTAGCCAGCTTCACTCAAACCATGCACCGCTTGCCGTGTTCACCCACACCATCCATCCATTATTGACCCCACCTCGGTTCATTAGACCTCGAACACGAGTCCTTCCCTCGGCATGCCATGTATGTCAAAGCAACACGCGACTACACATATTGCACACCGAGATACGACGTCATTCACTAGTGCCGTAAAACTTGTGCACTGAGCATCTCTACCCATGGTGGACACTAGCGCATGGTTAGGATTGACAAGTTTAGCGGCACATGATGTCGGCCCGACTGGTTGGGGATGCATGACATGGGTCCAGATGAAACGCATGGCATCGCATGGATCCACATTCCCCTGCCCAATACCGCAGACGGCGGGCATATACGATTTAATCCAAGCGGTTGTCGTGAAGCTTGGAAGCCATGTGTTATGTGCATGCTGAATTTCAATATTTAGGAATTATTAACATACGAAAACAATAATTCAAGCGCCTATGTAAAGGTGTACAACATAATTTTCAATAAAAAATGAAACATGACACGTGCACATGCAACTTGCCAACAAGTGCACTTGTAGTACAAAAAGACAACATGTGCACGTATCCCACCATGCCTTCTACAATTTTTGTTCCATGTTTTTCGCCACATATCTTTGGAAGGAAAAACAAAAGAATATGATTTTCCCATAAAAAACCGTGATGGCGACATGGTTGCAACCAACCAAGATAGATAGTGTGTGGAAGTTGTCCCCCGTGGGGAGATTGGATTGACCACTCCTCGATTATAGGGCGAGGCCACCGTGAACGTGTCGTGAGAGGGTGAAGAAGGATTCGTTTTTTTGAGGGAAAGGAAGTAATTTTGTGGGTTTACAAAAAGGAATGCACCCCTTTTTGAGGGAAAAAAATGCATGTTATAATGTGTAATTAATGAAATTATAATTTAACAGAAACCTTGCTATTTTCAAGCAATTTAAAAAAACTTACTTGTTTTGGCAAAAAAATTTGATAATGCGATAGTCCATTTTTTGGACACTTACGTGTAGTGGTGCATGTTGTGGAAATCGGGTGGAAGTCTTGTGCTAAGTTATTTTATGGGTGCGCATATGAGTCTAAACGGAATGGTTGGCTTGGGGGCGGCGTAAGTGATGTGGGTCTAGTGTCTAAGTGGTGCACCACGTGGGTCTAGACGGCGGGGTGCATGGTTTGGATCTAGCTACCTTGAGGTAACGTGTCCGACGGCGCGATGAATGCGGCCCATTCCTCCATTTTCATCAATGCTCTCTCGAGTCAACGGAGAACAATCCAAAAGCGCATGCAAGGTCCCGACCTTTCTCGGAGCCCGCGCTTGCCATATTCGGGACATTTGCCGATTTCTAGGGCAGATCCTCGGAAATTCAGGATCTATACCGCGCCACATGAAATCACAGAGGGATTGGGGTGACAGTTCCATGCTAAGCTCTGGTCCATATATGTGCCATGTGCGACCAATGGGCAGGGCCGCCTCAAAGCCATTGTTAAGCGTAAAAAATGCCGGGTCTCGTCTATCGCCGCTATAATCCGTGCAAATTCATGAGGGATCCAAATATCTTGGGACCTTTCGCGGTGTGGGTGTGGTCGAACATCGAGAGCGGCACGCATAAGCCTTCACATAGGTTGTGTGTAAACGAGACCAAAACGCATCCCGGAGCTAGCCACCGAGAGGGAACAAGTCATGCTTGTGGACGAAGACCGGGGCCCGCCCTTCATCTGCTTGTAACTCAGGCGCAAGTTGTGGGCCCTACCCACCAAGGCACATCTGTGCGCCTAACATAAGCTGGACCCACACCATGCATGCACGCATGGCCACGTAGACAACCACCATTCAACCTTGACAATGTACAGATGACGCATGCACACTCATTAGCCATCTAGCCCCCCAGCCATGCAAACCTAGCCACCTAAACTCAAACCATGCACCGTTAGCCAGGTTGACCCACACCATACATCCAGCATTGACCCCACCGCGGTTCATTAGACCTTCGACGAGTCCCTTCGGTATGCCAGGCACGCCAAAGAGACACGCGGCTACACATATTGCACACCGAGATCCGACGTCATTCACTAGTGCTAGCAAACCTGTCCACATGAGCATCTCTGCGCATGGTGGACACTAGCTCGTTGTTTGGATCAAGAAGGCTAGCAGCGCATGTTTTGGCCCGGTTGGCTTAGGGTGCATGATATGGGTCCAGACGAAACACATGGCATCGCGTGGATCAATATTCCCCTCCTCGGTACCGGACATCGGATATATGGCAGACGAATCCGCGCGGTTGCCGACGAAGTTTTGTCACATCCATTTGCCATTCCATTATTTGTAAAGTTTTACAACATATTTTAGGACAAATATAAAACATGACACGTGTAGATGAAACAAGCCTACAAATTCAGTTGTCCCACTGTATGACTTTGTTCTTTGTAATGAGGGAGCAGTTGCATTACACAATTTTTTGAAGGGAAGTTGCATTACTCCTAAATCATGGTTGTGCACGATCGGGCTATTCATTTTAGTGAGAAGTGAGAAGTTACGCTTTGACGTGGCAAGACGTGGTGGTGTGAACAACGCATGGGGAGGTGTGAACGGGAACAACTCCTTTTAACTCGCCCAGACTAAATCGGCGTGCTCCGCTTCCCCATTAGCATTTATCTCATCGCCGCCTCTTCCTGTCCTCTTCCCCATCCACAAACACGAGGGTTTTCTCCTCCACGCCTCACCACTCGCCTGCCCACCCCCCGCCGCTGCTCCTTCCCGCCGCTGCACCTCCACCGCCGAGATGCCCAAGCGCACCATGGGAGGGAGGGCCGATGCCGGGGCCGACGCCATGGCGCACGAAGCATCCAAGCACCATGCGAAGCTACACATGGAGAAACCCCTCCCTTGGCGAGGGTCCAGCCTGCAGCAGGGCGGTCGTGACGTCGTCGACCACGCCCAGGCTCCGGTGCAGGTGTCACCTACGCCGGAGCAGGTGGCTCCTCCGCCGGAGCAGGTGACTCCTCTGCCACGCCATCTGCCTCCTCTGCCGCAGCCCATGGTCAACGTCGACGGCGATGAAGAAGAAGAAGAGGTCAGTCCTATTTTAGGAAGTATCCTAGGTTTCCTTGTTCAGTCCCTTATCTATTTTTGGGCATGGCTAGGGTTTCGCTTTTGTTCCATCTATGAAATCCATTACCTAGATTCGTTAGATCCGGTAGGTTTCAAGGGCGGATCCACATGGGTGCATGGGTGTGGGGTCGGCTCCTCATTGTATTGGTTATCTTGTTTTTAAGATCTACCAACCACTCCGATCCATGGCTCTCGTGCATCCAAAATGTGTTGATGCCAAATTTTAAGATAGATCTACCAACCACCAAAATTTTTGCCCAAATTTCTTATATATGGTTCTTTTATTGCTAAATGGACTAAAAGTGGTGTAGTTTATGCACTAAACTTCATGTCAATTTGTATAAAACTAGCCTCTCACGCCTAATCCAGCAAACACATTTTTGTCGCTCAATTTGCTCAACACCAATTGCTTGATTCCGGAGTCCAATTACCATAGGCTGTAATATTATTGACTTGTTATCATCCTTACTTGAAATATATTATTTGGGTGCCTATTTTCAGCATAATATTTTTCGCAAGTAAAGGATAACAACACCATGCCTTGTTTATGAAAATGTCATACTAAATAATCTTCATTTTATGTCATTCATGTCTCAGATTGTCAAGATGATGGAAAATAATATTTTCACATGAACATTTTAGCTATTACTCCTAACTCTTTAGTTTCTTGAGTAATAGTAGAAGAGGCAGAAGAATGCCTTTTGGACTCAAAAGCCAACTTGATCTCAGCCGTTTGAAAAATATTGTTGTGGTTTTGGTTTGCAATATTAATTTTTGAACACCCAACTTTGAAATTCTGGATCCGAAGCTGTGTTGCTAGGTTGCATTAGTTTAGGCATGTATATGAGATTTTTTGATCTATATAAAATATTCTTCTATTTATGTGGGACCAGGTAGCTGCTCTGGCTCCTCAGACGGAGTAGGTGACGCCTCCTGTGCCCGAGCCTGTGGTCGTCGGCGATGTCAACAAAGAAGACGTTAGTCATCTATCTCCTTTAATTTTTTGTAAAATCCTAGGTGTGCTCTGGTTAATCCTAGGTGTCAACCTAGATTCGTTAGATCCATTAGGTTTCAGGGCGGATCCACATGGGTGCATGGGTGTGGAGGTCGGCTCCTCAATGTATAGGTTATCTTTATTTAAGATCTACCAACCACTCGGATTTCATGGTTCTCGTGCATCCAAAATGTGTTGATGCCAAATTTTGATAGCAGTAGCACCAGTACAGACGTACAGTACTGCACCCAATTTTTTTTGGCCGAAATTTCTTATATATGATACTTGACCGGCATGAAACTATCCTTGCACAGCCATTTATGTGGGCCTCAGTAGCTGCTCTGGCTCCTCAGACGGAGCAGGTGTCTCCTCTGCCGCGGGTGACGCCTCCAGTGCCCGAGCCTGTGGTCGCCGGCGACGTCAACAAAGGCGACGTTAGTCATCTATCTCCTTTAGTTTTTTGTAAAATCCTAGGTGTGCTCTGGTCAGTCCTTTTCTCTATTTTTGGGGAAGGCCGGGGTTTATTTTTATCTTTGATCGATGGACTCCATATCAATATTCTGTAGATGTGTTATGTAACTAGCTAGGTTACATGTGTTGAGCCCTGTATAGGCAATATTTTGATCTAGATAAATTATTCTGCTAATAAATCCACCTAGGTTTGGTGACTGTGCTAATACAAATACATAGCTTGACCTTGGAACTGAATTGGCTACGTAGGTGATTGTGAAAATATTTTCTGCAACTTAAGGACAACAACACCATGCCTTGTTTATGAAAATGTCATATTGTATGGTCATGAAGTAAATAATCTTCACTTTCTGTTATTCATGTCAGTACTGTCATTACGATGGACTAAGAATATTTTCACATGAAAATTTTAGATATTACTCCCTCCATTTGAAAAATATTGTTGTGGTTTTAGTTTGCAATATAAATTTTCGAACACCCAAGTAAGAAATCCTGGATCCGCAGCTGTGTAGCTAGATTACATTTGTTGAGGCATGTATATGTCAGTTTTTGACCTATGTAAATTATTCTGCTAAGAGTCCGAACAGGTAGCTCCTCCGCTTCTCTCGCTGGAGCGGTGGTGGCTCCTCACCTCACCGGTGTTTGTCCGCCATGTTGTTGCCTCCCCTTTCCGCACCTGTGGTCGTCGCCGATGAGAACGAAGAAGAGGTTAGTCATCTATCCCCTTTATTTATTTATTTATTTATTTATTTTGTAATATCCTAGGTTTTCTATGGTCAGTACAAGGCAAATAAGGTATTAAAACGTTGAGTACATGTTTGGTTGCACTTGATCGATCTTTGGTTTAAATGTTCTAGAAGTGGTTGTGGCAATGATTTTAAACATTGATTATCTCTAAGCAATGGCTATTTAGAAAGAAATTGGATATCATCAATGTTTTACTTGAGTTGTTTTGATTAGTTCTTTTGTAGGGTTTTTATCATTTATGCCACCAGTTGTATCCCACTACTCAGTTTTTCCCTTAGAAGTTACAGCCGCTCAAAAATGCCATCGATTCGTGAGATGCTTACTCAAAAATGCCATTAGATGTATCAAAAATGCCATCGTTCCATTAGATGTTTGCTCAATAATGCCATTAGACATTGTTATTTTCATGTAAAACTTGTTGACCATCCAATATGACAAAAAAATCCCAGGCCCACATTTCAGTTCTCTCTATCTCACAATGATAAGTGTGGCCCCACTTGTGAGGAGTAAGTGAGCCAATAATTTTACAGGAAAATAAGAACGCTATTGGGATCAAGTGGGCCCACACTTTATTGTAGTGAGATAGAGGGAGAGCTGGCATGTTGTTCCATAGGTATTGATGCCATTATAGCATGTCAACTAGATTTGATATCACAATAATGATGTGTAGTGGCATTTTTGAGCATGTGTCTAATGAAGCGATGGCTTTTTTTAGCAGTAGAAATTCCTAGTGGTGATACTTAGTTGTGGGACACAACTGGTGGCATAAATGATAAAACCCTTTTTGTAAGTACAACATTTGGGATCACTTATTGTCATAATTCATAATAATTAACTACTTTACCTAGAACGTTGAATGGTTCAGGAACATTGATGGGTGGGGTTCGATCAACAGGGGAAACTTCCACAACGATAACATGTGGACTTTCAATATCCATCATCATAAGCATACAAAATTCTAACTCTAAATAGATACAGCTCACGAGCTATTTTATCTAGTCATGCATGTAAGTTATTAGTCTTTCTTTTGCATTAGTACATATGTATGCTGCTCGCCATGTTACATCATCGGTTCATGCATTTTTACGTAACAAGTGAATTTTGTTGCACTAAAGGGTTGTTTGGTTTGTGACTAACTTTGCCAAAGATTGCCATACCTAATGTTAGGCAAGTTTGACCAACTTAAGTGAGTGTTTGGTTCCAGCCACACCTTAGGCAAGTGATGTCTACTACACAACCTTCTCCTTGTAGACGTTGTTGGGCCTACAAGTGCACAGGTTTGTAGGACAGAGCAAATTTCCTCAAGTGGATGACCTAAGGTTTATCAATCCGTGGAGGCGAGGATGAAGATGGTCTCTCTCAAGCAACCCTGCAACCAAATAACAAAGAGTCTCTTGTGTCCCCAACACACCCAATACAATGGTAAATTGTATAGGTGCACTAGTTCGCGAAGAGATGAAGATACAAGTGCAATATGGATAGTAGATATAGGTTTTTGTAATCTGAAATAATAAAAACAGCATGGTAACTAATAATAAAAGTGAGCGTAAACGTTATTGCAATGATAGGAAACAAGGCCTAGGGTTCATACTTTCACTAGTGCAAGTTCTCTCAACAATAATAACATAGATAGATCATATAACAATCCCGGAGAACAAACGTAGAGATTATGGTAGGGTATGAAACCACCTCAAAGTTATTCTTTCGGGTCAATCTATAAAAGAGTTCGTACTAGAATAACACCTTAAGACACAAATCAACCAAAACCCTAATGTCACCTAGATACTCCATTGTCACCTCAAGTATCCGTGGGCATGATTATACGATATGCATCACACAATCTCAGATTCATCCAACCAACATAAAAGTACTTCAAAGAGTGCCCCAAACTTTCAATCGGAGAGTCAAGAACGTGTGCCAACCCCTATGCATAGGTTCCCAATGTCACGAAACCCGCAAGTTGATCACCAAAACATACATCAAGTGGCACATGGTATCCCATTGTCACCACAGATAATCAAGGCAAGACATACATCAAGTGTTCTCATAAAGACTCAATCCGATAAGATAACTTCAAAGGGGAAACTCAATTCATCACAAGAGAGTGGAGGGGGAGAAACATCATAAGATCCAACTACAATAGCAAAGCTCGGGATACATCAAGATCGTATCACCTCAAGAACACGAGAGAGAGAGATAGAGAGAGAGAGAGAGAGAGATCAAACACATAGCTACTGGTACATACCCTCAGCCCCGAGGGTGAACTACTCCCTCCTCGTCATGGAGAGCGCCGGGATGATGAAGATGGCCACGGTGATGGGATCCCCTCCGGCAGGTGCCGAATGGGGTCCCGATTGGTTTTGGTGGCTACAGAGGCTTATGTGGCTGGACTCCGATCTATCTTCTGTCTCGGAAGTTTTAGGCACGAGGTATATATGGGTGAAAGGAGTACGTCGGTGGAGCTACGGGGGCCCCACGAGGCAGGGGGGCACGCCCAGGGGGGGTGGGCGCGCCCCCACCCTCGTGAGCACTTCCCGTATCTTCCGACGTGGGGTCCAAGTCCATCAGGTGGGCTTCCTTCCAAAAATAACTTCTCTAGTTGATTTCATTCCGTTTTGACTCCGTCTGATATTCCTTTTCCTCGAAATATTGAAATAGGCATAAAATAGCAAATCTGGGCTGGGCCTCCGGTTAATAGGTTAGTCCCAAAAATAATATGAAAGTGGAAAATAAAGCCCAATATTGCCTAAAACAGTAGATAATATAGCATGGAGCAATAAAAAATTATAGATACGTTGGAGACGTATCAAGCATCCCCAAGCTTAATTCCTGCTCGTCCTCGAGTAGGTAAATGACAAAAAAAACATAATTTTTGATGTGGAATGCTAGATGGCATAATTTCAATGTAATTCTTCTTACTTGTGATATGAATATTCAGATCCATAAGATTAAAGACAAAAGTTCATATTGACATAAAAATAATAATACTTCAAGCATACTAATCAAAGTAATCATGTCTTCTCAAAATAGCATGGCAAAAGAAAGTTCATCTCTACAAAATCATATAGTTAGGCTATGCTTCATTTTCGTCACACAAAGATGTTCCCAACTTCTATACCCCCGATGACAAGCCAAGTAATTGTTTCATACTCAAATAATCTCAAACTTTTTCAACCTTCACGCAATACATGAGCGCGAGCCATGGATATAGCACTATGGGTGGAATAGAATATGATGATGGGGATTGTGTGGAGAAGACAAAAAATGAGAAAGTCTCATATTGATGAGGATAATCAACGGGCTATGGAGATGCCCATCAATTTTATGTCAACATGAGGAGTAGGGATTGTCATGCAACGGATGCACTAGAGCTATAAGTATATGAAAGCTCTACAAAAGAAACTAAGTGGGTGTGCATCCAACTCGCTTGCTCACAAAGACCTAGGGCACTTTGAGGAAGCCCATCATTGGAATATACAAGCCAAGTTCTATAATGAAAAATTCCCACTAGTATATGAAAGTGACAAAATGAGAGACTCTCTATCATGAAGATCTTAGTGCTACTTTGAAGCACAATATATGAGACTCACTACATGAAGAACAAGGTGCTACTTTGAAGCACAAGTGTGGTAAAAGGATAGTAGCATTGTCCCTTCTCTCTTTTTATCTCATTTTTTTGCCTCCTTTTTTTGGCCTTGCTCTTTTTTTTCGTCCAGAATCTCATCCCGACTTATGGGGGAATCATAGTCTCCATCATCCTTTCCTCACTTGGGACAATGCTCTAATAATGATGATCATCACACTTTTATTTTTCTTACAACTCAACAATTACAACTCGAAACTTAGAACAAAATATGACTCTATATAAATGCCTCCGGCTGTGTACCGGGATGGTGCACTGAATCAAGAGTGACATGTATGAAAAATAATGCATGGTGGCTTTGCCACAAATACGATGTCAACTACATGATCATGCAATGGCAATATGACAAAAGTAATGTATGTCATAATAATGATGATGGAAGTTGCATGGCAATATATCTCGGAATGGCTATGGAAATGCCATGATAGGTAGGTATGGTGGCTGTTTTGAGGAAGATATAAGGAGGTTTATGTCTGAAAGAGTGTATCGTGTCACGGGGTCTGGATGCACCAGCGAAGTTTGCACCAACTCTCAAGGTGAGAAAGGGCAATGCACGGTATCGAAGAGGCTAGCAAAGGCGGAAAGGTAAAAGTGCGTATAATCCATGGACTCAACATTAGTCAAAAGAACTCATATACTTATTGCAAAAATTTAGAAGCCATCAAAAATCAAGTACTACGCGCAATGCTCCTAGGGGGATAGATTGGTAGGAAAAGACCATCGCTCGTCCCCGATCGCCACTCATAAGGATGCACAAGCCAGGTACACTTCATGTTTCAAATTTGTTACACAACTTTAACCATACGTGCATGCTATGGGACTTGCAAACTTCAACACAAGTATTTCTCAAATTCACAATTATCAACTAGCACGACTTTGATATTATTACCTCCATATCTCAAAACAATTATTAAGCATTAAATTTATCTTAGTATTCGATTCACTCAAAAGAAAGTTTCACATATCTTGAACACTAAGTATATTAACATTAAGCAAATTACCATGCTATTTAAGACTCTCAAAATAATCTAAGTGAAGCATGAGAGTTCATATATTTCTTCAAAATAAAACTACCATCATGCTCTAAAAGATATAAGTGAAGCACTAAAGCAAACAACAAACTACTCCAAAAAGATATGAGTGAAGATCAATGAGTAGTCGAATAATTGTGCAACTATGTGAAGATTCTCTAACATTTAATAATTTAAGATCTTGGTACTTTATTCAAACATCAAGCAAAGCTAAATAAAATGACATGACGCTCCAAGCAAAACACATATCATGTGGTGAATAAAAATATAGCTCCAAGTAAAGTTACCGATGAACGTAGACGAAAGAGGGGATGCCTTTTGGGGCATCCCCAAGCTTAGACGCTTGGTTGTCCTTGAATATTACCTTGGGATGCCTTGGGCATCCCCAATATTAGGCTCTTTCCACTCCTTGTTCCATAGTCCATCGAATCTTTACCCAAAACTTGAAAACTTCACAACACAACACTCAACAGAAATCTCGTGAACTCCGTTAGAGAAAGAAAACAAAAGACTACTTCAAGGTACTGTAATGAACTCATTCTTTATTTATATTGGTGTTAAAACTACTGTATTCCGACTTATCTATGGTTTATAAACTATTTTACTAGCCATAGATTCATCAAAATAAGCAAACAACACAATGAAAACAGAAT
Organism: Aegilops longissima; assembly: GCA_021605205.1. Lineage (NCBI taxonomy): Eukaryota > Viridiplantae > Streptophyta > Magnoliopsida > Poales > Poaceae > Aegilops > Aegilops longissima. The sequence continues at coordinate 69,108 of JAHIAM010001915.1, forward strand.
CTGTCAAAAACAGAACAGTCTGTAGTAATCTGTAACTAACACAAACTTATGGAACTCCAAAAATTCTAAAATAAATTGGTGGACCTGAAAATTTTGTATAGTAATCATATGCAAAAAGAATCAACTAAATAGCACTTTCCAGTAAAAAGTTCTAACTAATCTCGTGAGGGCTAAAGTTTCTGTTTTTTTACAGCATGATCATAAAGACTTTACCCAAGTCTTCCCAAAGGTTCTACTTGGCACAAACACTAATTAAAACACAAAACCACATCTAAACAGAAGCTAGATGGATTATTTATTCCTAAACAGAACCAAAAAGCAAGAAAATAAAATAAAATTGGGTTGCCTCCCAACAAGCGCTATCGTTTAACGCCCCTAGCTAGGCATTATGATTTCAATGATGCTCACATAAAAGATAAGAATTGAAACATAAAGAGACCATCATGAAGAATATGACTAGCACATTTAAGTCTAACCCACTTCCTATGCACTGGGATTTTGTGAGCAAAAAACTTATGGGAACAATAATCAACTTGCATAGGAAGGTAAAACAAGCATAACTTCAAAACTTTAAGCACATAGAGAGGAAACATGATATTATTGCAATTCCTACAAGCATATGTTCCTCCCTCATAATAATTTTCAGTAGCATCATGAATGAATTAAACAATATAACCAGCACCTAAAGCATTCTTTACTAGCATAGAAATTTTGTTACTCTCCACATAAGCAAAATTCTTTTCATTCGGAATAGTGGGAGTAAACTCAACAAAATAACTATCATGTGATTGAAAATTAAGATCAAGGTGACAAGTTTCATGGTTATCATTATTCTTTATAGCATACGTGTCATCACAATATTTATCATAGATAGGAGACATGCTTTCATCATAATAAATTTGCTCATCAAAACTTGGGGGACAAAAAATATCATCTTCATCAAACATAGCTTCCCCAAGCTTGTGGCTTTGCATATCATTAGCATCATGGATATTCAAGGAATTCATACTAAAAACTTTGCAATCATGCTCATCATTCAAATATTTAGTGCCAAATATTTTAATGCATTCTTCTTCTAACACTTTGGCACAATTTTCTTTTCCATCATACTCACGAAAGATATTAAAAAGATGAAGCGTATGAGACAAACTCGATTCCATTTTTTTGTAATTTTCTTTTATATACTAACTAGTGCTAAAACAAGAAACAAAATGATTCGATTGCAAGATCTAAAGATATACCTTCACTTACCTAGCCTCCCCGGCAACGGCGCCAGAAAAGAGCTTGATGTCTACTACACAACCTTCTCCTTGTAGACGTTGTTGGGCCTGCAAGTGCACAGGTTTGTAGGACAATAGCAATTTTCCCTCAAGTGGATGACCTAAGGTTTATCAATCCGTGGGAGGCGTAGGATGAAGATGGTCTCTCTCAAGCAACCCTGCAACCAAATAACAAAGAGTCTCTTGTGTCCCCAACACACCCAATACAATGGTAAATTGTATAGGTGCACTAGTTCGGCGAAGAGATGAAGATACAAGTGCAATATGGATAGTAGATATAGGTTTTTGTAATCTGAAATAATAAAAACAGCAAGGTAACTAATAATAAAAGTGAGCGTAAACGGTATTGCAATGATAGGAAACAAGGGCTAGGGTTCATACTTTCACTAGTGCAAGTTCTCTCAACAATAATAACATAGATAGCTCATATAACAATCCCTCAACATGCAACAAAGAGTCACTCCAAATCCACTAATAGCGGAGAACAAACATAGAGATTATTGTAGGGTACGAAACCACCTCAAAGTTATTCTTTCGGATCAATCTATAAATGAGTTCGTACTAGAATAACACCTTAAGACACAAATCAACCAAAACCCTAATGTCACCTAGATACTCCATTGTCACCTCAAGTATCCGTGGGCATGATTATACGATATGCATCACACAATCTCAGATTCATCCAACCAACATAGAAGTACTTCAAAGAGTGCCCAAAGTTTCTATCGGAGAGTCAAGAACATGTGCCAACCCCTATGCATAGGTTCCCAATGTCACGAAACCCGCAAGTTGATCACCAAAACATACATCAAGTGGCACATGATATCCCATTGTCACCATAGATAATCACGGCAAGACATACATCAAGTGTTCTCATAAAGACTCAATCCGATAAGATAACTTCAAAGGGGAAACTCAATTCATCACAAGAGAGTAGAGGGGGAGAAACATCATAAGATCCAACTACAATAGCAAAGCTCGGGATACATCAAGATCGTATCACCTCAAGAACACGAGAGAGAGAGAGAGAGAGAGAGAGATCAAACACATAGCTACTGGTACATACCCTCAGCCCCGAGGGTGAACTACTCCCTCCTCGTCATGGAGAGCGCCGGGATGATGAAGATGGCCACCGGTGATGGGATCCCCCCTCCGGCAAGGTGCCGGAATGGGGTCCCGATTGGTTTTTGGTGGCTACAGAGGCTTGCGGCGGCTGGACTCCCGATCTATCTTCTGTTCTGGAAGTTTTAGGGTACGTAGGTATATATGGGTGAAAGGAGTACGTCGGTGGAGCTACGGGGGCCCCACGAGGCAGGGGGCACGCCCAGGGGGGTGGGCGCGCCCCCACCCTCGTGAGCACTTCCCGTATCTTCCGACGTGGGGTCCAAGTCCATCAGGTGGGCTTCCTTCCAAAAATAACTTCTCCAGTTGATTTCATTCCGTTTTGACTCCGTCTAATATTCCTTTTCCTCGAAATATTGAAATAGGCATAAAATAGCAAATCTAGGCTGGGCCTCCGGTTAATAGGTTAGTCCCAAAAATAATATAAAAGTGGAAAATAAAGCCCAATATTGCCTAAAACAGTAGATAATATAGCATGGAGCAATCAAAAATTATAGATACGTTGGAGACGTATCAAGCATCCCCAAGCTTAATTCCTGCTCGTCCTCGAGTAGGTAAATGACAAAAAAACATAATTTTTGATGTGGAATGCTAGATGGCATAATTTCAATGTAATTCTTCTTACTTGTGATATGAATATTCAGATCCATAAGATTAAAGACAAAAGTTCATATTGACATAAAAATAATAATACTTCAAGCATACTAATCAAAGTAATCATGTCTTCTCAAAATAGCATGGCAAAAGAAAGTTCATCTCTACAAAATCATATAGTTAGGCTATGCATCATTTTCGTCACACAAAGATGTTCCCAACTTCTATACCCCCGATGACAAGCCAAGTAATTGTTTCATACTCAAATAATCTCAAACTTTTTCAACCTTCACGCAATACATGAGCGCGAGCCATGGATATAGCACTATGGGTGGAATAGAATATGATGATGGGGATTGTGTGGAGAAGACAAAAAATGAGAAAGTCTCATATTGACGAGGATAATCAACGGGCTATGGAGATGCCCATCAATTTTATGTCAACATGAGGAGTAGGGATTGTCATGCAACGGATGCACTAGAGCTATAAGTATATGAAAGCTCTGAGGACCAACTTTAGTCAGATAAGTGTACCAGATGTTCCCCTTCAAAATGGCCAATTGTTGGCGCCCTTCCCGCCAATATTTGGGAAGAGGCCCAGGGCCTCCGCCTATATAAGTAGAGCTAGCCACCATAGTAGAGGCATCTTGATCTTGAGCTGGATCTTGATCGGCCCCTGATCCGAATAGCTTGAGCTGGATCCCAGAGAGAGAGAGAGAGAGAGAGAGAGAGAGAGAGAGAGAGAGCGCGACCAACTCCTCCAAGCAGTTCATCGCTCAAGCAAACGACATCACAGGCTGTTCTTCCTTGTATTGTTCATCACCATCAGCCCAAGAGGCAATCCACCACACCACAAACTAGAGTAGGGTATTACACCACAACGGTGGTCCGAACTAGTATAAACCTTGTGTATTTGTGTTGTTCCTTCCATAGCTTAGATCTTAGTGAGGGCGGGTACAGGTAGGTAGAGGGCTAATCTCCACACACCCCAGTGTTCGAACTCAAGGGTCTGCCGGAACCCGAACCGACAAACATAATTTTCAAGATAAATTGAAATATGACACGGCACATGCAATTTGCCAACAGGTCCAGCTAGTAGAAAAGACAGCATGTGCACATATCCAACCGTGCCTCCTATGATTTTGTTCCATGCTTTTGTCGCCACATGTCTTTGGAAGTAAAAAATATAAGGTGATTTTATCATAATAAACCGCTTTGGAGAGAAATTTGCCACCAACCAAAAATATCTACTACGGCAACTTGGCCCTTGTGGGGAGATTGGATCGACTAGATTATAGGGTGAGGCCATCGTGATCGTGAGAGAAGAATTTTTTTCAAGGGAAGGTAGGAATTTTGTGTGGTTACAAAATGGACCTTATTGTAATTATGGAAATTATTATTTAATGTAAACCTTGCTATTTTCAAGCCATTATAAAAATAACTAAATTGTTTTGGAAAAAAAGTTGATTATGGGTTAGTTCGCTTTGTGAGACACGACGGTAGTGGTGCATGTGTGGGCCTGTGTGGCTCTAGGTGCATGCAGTATCATGTCATAGGTGCACAAGGTAGTAACCTGGTGAATCGGGTGAAAGTCTTGTGCTAATTCTATTTTGTGTGCGTATATATGAGTCTACCCGGGGAATGCTTGGCTTGGGGTCCGTGTAAGTGGTGGGTCTCTGCGTAAGTGGTACGCCACGTGAGTCTAGACGCGGGGTGCATGGTTTGATCTAGCTACCTTGAGGTAACGATCCGGTTTGCACACCGAAAAGGGCCTGCTCCTCCGCTTCATCGGTACTTTCTCTCGGTTCGACGGAGAACAATCCAACGCGCATGCTAGGTCCCGACTTTCTTGGGTCCCGCATGCCATATTCGGGACAAGTTGATTTCTAGGGTAGAATCATCGGAATTCACGATCTATACTGGTACACATGAAATCATAGCAGGAATGGGGTAACAATCACATGCTAAGCTCTTGGTCCATATATATGGGCCATGTGCCACCAAAGAGAAGGGCCGCCAAGCCATTATCCATTGAGAGGAAACAGTTCAGCCTATGAACGGTGTGCGGGCCTGCCCCTTCATCTGCTTCAAAACTCCACGCAAGATGTGGACCCTAGCAACCAAGGCTCGCCCTGCGGCGCAGACACCAACTGCATTCCACACCATGCATGCACTGGCCAAGTAGACACTCATCGGTCAACCTTGACAATGTACACAAGATGCATGCGCACTCATTAGCCATCTAGCCCCAGCCATGCACACCTAGCCAGCTTCACTCAAACCATGCACCGCTTGCCGTTCACCCACACCATCCATCCATTATTGACCCCACCTCGGTTCATTAGACCTCAACACGAAGTCCTCGCATGCCATGTATGTCAAAGCAACACGCGACTACACATATTGCACACCGAGATACGACGCCATTCACTAGTGCCGAAAACTTGTGCACTGAGCATCTCTACCCATGGTGGACACTAGCGCATGGTTAGGATTGACAAGTTTAGCGGCACATGATGTCGGCCCGACCTGGTTGGGGATGCATGACATGGGTCCGATGAAACGCATGGCATCGCATGGATCCACATTCCCTGCCCAATACAGCGGGCATATACCGATTTAATCCAAGCGGTTGTCGAAGCTTGGAAGCCATGTGTTATGTGCATGCTGAATTTCAATATTTAGGAATTATTAACATACGAAAACAATAATTCAAGCGCCTATGTAAAGGTGTACAACATAATTTTCAATAAAAATGAAACATGACACACGCACATGCAACACAAGTGCACTTGTAGTAAAAGACAACATGTGCACGTATCCCACCATGCCTTCTACAATTTTTGTTCCATGTTTTTCGCCATATCTTTGGAAGGAAAACAAAAGAATATGATTTTCCCATAAAAACCGTGATGGCACATGGTTGCAACCAACCAAGATAGATAGTGGAAGTGTCCCTCGTGGGGAGATTGGATTGACCACTCCGATTATAGGGCGAGGCCACCGTGAACGGTCGTGAGAGGGTGAAGAAGGATTTTTGAGGGAAAGGAAGTAATTTTGTGGGTTTACAAAAGGAATGCACCTTTTGAGGGAAAAAATGCATGTTATAATGTGTAATTAATGAAATTATAATTTAATGAAACCTTGCTATTTTCAAGCAATTTAAAAAACTTACTTGTTTTGGCAAAAAATTTGATAATGCGATAGTCCATTTTTGACACTTACGTGTAGTGGTGCATGTTGTGGAAATCGGGTGGAAGTCTTGTGCTAAGTTATTTTATGGGTGCGTATGAGTCTAAACGGGAATGGTTGGCTTGGGGGCCGCGTAAGTGATGTGGGTCTAGTGTCTGTGGTGCACCACGGGTCTAGACGGCGGTGCATGGTTTGGATCTAGCTACCTTGAGGTAACGCGGTCCGACGGCGCTGATGAATGCGGCCCATTCCTCCATTTTCATCAATGCTCTCTCGAGTCAACGGAGAACAATCCAAAAGCGCATGCAAGGTCCCGACCTTTCGGAGCCCGCGCTGCCATATTCGGGACATTTGCCGATTCTAGGGCAGTATCCTCGAAATTCAGGATCTATACCGCTGCCACATGAAATCACGATTGGGGTGATTCCATGCTAAGCTCTCGTCCATATATGTGCCATAGCGACCAATGGGCAGTCCGCCAAAGCCATTTAAGCGCAAAAAATGCCGGTCTCGCTCGCCGCTATAATCCGTGCAAATTCATGAGGGATCCAAATATCTTGGGACCCATGTGGGTGTGGTCGAACATCGAGCGCACGCATAAGCCTTCACATAGGTTGTGTGTAAACGAGACCAAACGCATCCCGAGCTAGCCACCGAGAGGGAACAAGTCATGCTTGTGGACGAAGACCGCCCGCTTCTTCATTCGCTTGTAACTCAGGCCGCAAGTTGTGGGCCCTACCCACCAAGGCACATCCCGTGCGTAACGCGAATCGACCCACACCATAACGCATGGCCACGAGACAACCACCATTCAACCTTGACAATGTATGATGACGATGCACACTCATTAGCCATCTAGCCCCCAGCCATGCAAACCTAGCCACCTAAACTCAAACCATGCACCGTTAGCCAGGTTGACCCACACCATACATCCAGATTGACCCCACCGCGTTCATTAGACCTTCGACGAGTCCCTTCGGGTGCCAGCACGCCAAAGAGACACGCGCTACACATATTGCACACCGAGATCCGACGCATTCACTAGTGCTAGCAAACCTGTCCACATGAGCATCTCTCGCAGATGGTGGACACTAGCTCGTTGTTTGGATCAAGAAGGCGCATGTTTTGGCCCGGTTAGGGTGCATGATATGGGTCCACGAAACACATGGCATCGGGTGATCAATATTCCTCGTACCGGCATCGGATATATGGCGATTTAATCCGCGGTTGCCGCATTAAGTTTTGTCACATCCATTTGCCATTCCATTATTTGTAAAGTTTTACAACATATTTTAGGACAAATATAAAACATGACACGTAGATGAAACAAGCCTACAAATTCATGTCCCATCAGATGACTTTGTTCTTTGTAATGAGGGAGGCATTACAACAATTTTGAAGGGAAGTTGCATTACTCCTAAATCATGGTTGTACGATGGCTATTCATTTTAGTGAGAAGTGAGAAGTTACGCTTGACGGCAAGACGTGGGTGGTGAACAACCATGGGGAGGTGTGAACGGGAACAACTCCTTTAACCGCCCAGACTAAATCGCGGCTCCGCTTCCCCATTAGCATTTATCTCATCGCCGCCTCTTCGCCCTCTTCCCCATCCACAACACGAGGGTTTTCTCCTCCCACGCCACCATCGCCGCCCACCCCGCCGCTGCTTCTTCGCCGCTGCACCTCCACCGCCGAGATGCCCAAGCGCACCATGGGAGAGGCCAAATGGACGCCGCGCACGAAGCATCCAGCACTGCGCGGTTACATGGAGAACCCTCCCCGGCCGGCAGTCGGCCAAGGCAGCAGGTGGGCGGTCGTGACGCCGTCGACCACGCCCGCCTGCAGGTGTCACCACGCCGAGCAGGTGGCTCCGCGGAGCAGTGACTCTCTGCCACGCCATCTGCCTCCTCTCGCCGCAGCCCATGGTCAACGCCGACGGCGATGAAGAAGAAGAAGAGGTCAGTCCTATTTTAGGAAGTATCCTAGGTTTCTTGTTCAGTCCCTTATCTATTTTTGGGCATGGCTAGGGTTTCGCTTTTGTTCCATCTATGAAACTGCATCCAGATTCGTAGATCCGTAGGTTTCAAGGGCGGATCCACATGGGTGCATGGGTGTGGGGTCGGCCTCATTGTATTGGTTATCTTGTTTTTAAGATCTACCAACCACTCCGATCCATGGCTCTCGGCATCCAAAAATGTTGATGCCAAATTTTAAGATAGATCTACCAACCAATTCAATTTTTTGCCTAAATTTTTATATATGGTTCTTTATTGCTAAATGGACTAAAAGTGGTGTAGTTTATGCACTAAACTTCATGTCAATTTGTATAAAACTAGCCTCTCACGCCTAATCCAGCAAACACATTTTTTGTCGCTCAATTTGCTCAACACCAATTGCTTGATTCTCGAGTCCAATTACCATAGGCTGTAATATTATTGACTTGTTATCATCCTTACTTGAAATATATTATTTGGGTGCCTATTTTCAGCATAATATTTTCTCAAGTAAAGGATAACAACACCATGCCTTGTTTATGAAAATGTCATACTAAATAATCTTCATTTTATGTCATTCATGTCTCAGACTGTCAAGATGATGAAAAATAATATTTTTCACATGAACATTTTAGCTATTACTCCTAACTCTTTAGTTTCTTGAGTAATAGTAGAAGAGGCGAAGAATGCCTTTTGGACTCAAAAGCCAACTTGATCTCAGCCGCTTGAAAAATATTGTTGTGGTTTTGGTTTGCAATATTAATTTTGAACACCCAACTTTGAAATTCGATCCGGTGTTGCTAGGTTGCATTAGTTTAGGCATGTATATGAGATTTTTTGATCTATATAAAATATTCTTCTATTTATGTGGGACAGTAGCTGCTCCTGCTCCTCGGGACGGAGTAGGTGACGCCTGTGTTCGAGCTCGGTGGGTCGCGATGTCAACAAAGAAGACGTTAGTCATCTATCTCCTTTAATTTTTGTAAAATCCTAGGTGTGCTCGTTAATCCTAGGTGTCAACCTAGATCGTTAGATCCATTAGGTTTGTATGATCCACATGGGTGCATGGGTGTGGAGGTCGGTCCTCAATGTATAGGTTATCTTTATTTAAGATCTACCAACCACTCGGATTTCATGGTTCTCGTGCATCCAAAATGTGTTGATGCCAAATTTTGATAGCAGAGCACCAAGATGACGACAAGATCTGCACCCAATTTTTTTGGCCAAATTTCTTATATATGATACTTGACCCATGAAACTATCCTTGCACAGCCATTTATGTGGGCCTAGAGTGCTCCTGCCTCGACGGAGCAGGTGTCTCTCCGCTGGTGACGCCCTCCAAAGGCGAGCCTGTGGTCGCCAGCGACGCCAACAAAGGCGACGTTAGTCATCTATCTCTTTAGTTTTTGTAAAATCCTAGGTGTGCTCCGTCAGTCCTTTTTCTATTTTGGGAAGGCCGGGTTTATTTTTATCTTTGATCGATGGACTCCATATCAATATTCTAGATGTGTTATGTAACTAGCTAGGTTACATGTGTTGAGCCCTGTATAGGCAATATTTTGATCTAGATAAATTATTCTGCTAATAAATCCACCTAGGTTTGGTGACTGTATAATACAAATACATAGCTTGACCTTGGAACTGAATTGGCTACGAGGTGATTGTGAAAATATTTTCGCAACTTAAGGACAACAACACCATGCCTTGTTTATGAAAATGTCATATTGTATGGTCATGAAGTAAATAATCTTCACTTTCGTTATTCATGTCAGACTGTCATTACGATGGACTAAGAATATTTTCACATGAAAATTTTAGATATTACCTCCATTTGAAAAATATTGTTGTGGTTTTAGTTTGCAATATAAATTTTCAACACCCAAGTAAGAAATCCTGGATCCGCAGCTGTAGCTAGATTACATTTGTTGAGGCATGTATATGTTGCTTTGACCTATGTAAATTATTCTCGCTAAGAGTCCGGAACAGTAGCTCCGCTTCTCTCACGAGTGTGGTGGCTCCTCACCTCACCGGTGTTTGTCTCGCTGCTGTTGTTGCCTCCCTTTCCGCACTGTGGTCGTCGCCGATGAGAACGAAGAAGAGGTTAGTCATCTATCCCTTTATTTATTTATTTATTTATTTATTTTGTAATATCCTAGGTTTTCTATGGTCGACAAGGCAAATAAGGTATTAAAACGTTGAGTACATGTTTGGTTGCACTTGATCGATCTTTGGTTTAAATGTTCTAGAAGTGGTTGTGGCAATGATTTTAAACATTGATTATCTCTAAGCAATGGCTATTTAGAAAGAAATTGGATATCATCAATGTTTTACTTGAGTTGTTTTGATTAGTTCTTTTGTAGGGTTTTTATCATTTATGCCACCAGCTTGTATCCCACTACTCAGTTTTTCCCTTAGAAGTTAAATTACCAAAATGCCATCGATTCGTGAGATGCTTACTCAAAATGCCATTAGATGTATCAAAATGCCATCGCTCCATTAGATGTTTGCTCAATAATGCCATTAGACATTGTTATTTTCATGTAAAACTTGTTGACCATCCAATATGACAAAAAACCGTGCCCACATTTCAGTTCTCTATCTCACAATGATAAGTGTGGCCCCACTTGAGGAGTAAGTGAGCCAATAATTTTACAGGAAAATAAGAACGCTATTGGGATCAAGTGGGCCCACACTTTATTGTAGTGAGATAGAGGGAGAGCTGGCATGTTGTTCCATAGGTATTGATGCCATTATAGCATGTCAACTAGATTTGATATCACAATAATGATGTGTAGTGGCATTTTTGAGCATGTGTCTAATGAAGCGATGGCTTTTTTTAGCAGTAGAAATTCCTAGTGGTGATACTTAGTTGTGGGACACAACTGGTGGCATAAATGATAAAAACCCTTTTTTGTAAGTACAACATTTGGGATCACTTATTGTCAGAATTCATAATAATTAACTACTTTACCTAGAACGTTGAATGGTTCAGAACATTGATGGGTGGGGATCATCACAGGGAAACTTCCACAACGATAACATGTGGACTTTCAATATCCATCATCATAAGCATACAAAATTCTAACTCTAAATAGATACAGCTCACGAGCTATTTTATCTAGTCATGCATGTTATTAGTCTTTCTTTTGCATTAGTACATATGTATGCTGCTCGCCATGTTACATCATCGGCTCATGCATTTTTACGTAACAAGTGAATTTTGTTGCACTAAAGGGTTGTTTGGTTTGTGACTAACTTTGCCAAAGATTGCCATACCTAATGTTAGGCAAGTTTGACCAACTAAGTGAGTGTTTGGTTCCAGCCACACCTTAGGCAAGTGATGTCTACTACACAACCTTCTCCTTGTAGACGTTGTTGGGCCTACAAGTGCACAAAGTTTGTAGACAAGTAGCAAATTTCCTCAAGTGGATGACCTAAGGTTTATCAATCCGCGGGAGGCGAGGATGAAGATGGTCTCTCTCAAGCAACCCTGCAACCAAATAACAAAGAGTCTCTTGTGTCCCCACACACCCAATACAATGGTAAATTGTATAGGTGCACTAGTTCGCGAAGAGATGAAGATACAAGTGCAATATGGATAGTAGATATAGGTTTTGTAATCTGAAATAATAAAAACAGCATGGTAACTAATAATAAAAGTGAGCGAACGTTATTGCAATGATAGGAAACAAGGCCTAGGGTTCATACTTTCACTAGTGCAAGTTCTCTCAACAATAATAACATAGATAGATCATATAACAATCCCGGAGAACAAACGAGAGATTATGGTAGGGTATGAAACCACCTCAAAGTTATTCTTTTCGTCAATCTATAAAAGAGTTCAGACTAGAATAACACCTTAAGACACAAATCAACCAAAACCTAATGTCACCTAGATACTCCATTGTCACCTCAAGTATCCGTGGGCATGATTATACGATATGCATCACACAATCTCAGATTCATCCAACCAACATAAAAGTACTTCAAAGAGTGCCCCAAACTTTCAATCGGAGAGTCAAGAACGGTGCCAACCCCTATGCATAGGTTCCCAATGTCACGAAACCCAAGTTGATCACAAAACATACATCAAGTGGCACATGGTATCCCATTGTCACCACAGATAATCAAGGCAAGACATACATCAAGTGTTCTCATAAAGACTCAATCCGATAAGATAACTTCAAAGGGAAACTCAATTCATCACAAGAGAGTGGAGGGGAGAAACATCATAAGATCCAACTACAATAGCAAAGCTCGATACATCAAGATCGATCACCAAGAACACGAGAGAGAGATAGAGAGAGAGAGAGAGAGAGATCAAACACATAGCTATGGTACATACCCAGCCCGAGGGTGAACTACTCCCTCGTCATGGAGAGCGGATGATGAAGATGGCCACTGGTGATGGATCCTCCCGGCAGGTGCCGAATGGGGTCCTTGGTTTTGGTGGCTACAGAGGCTTGCGGTGGCTGGACTCCCGATCTATCTTCTGCTCAAGTTTTAAGCTGAGGTATATGGGTGAAAGGAGTATCGTCGGTGGAGCTAGGGGCCCCCACGAGGCAGGCACGCCCAGGGGGTGGGCGCCCCACTCGTGAGCACTCCCCGTATCTTCCACGTGGGGTCCAAGTCCATCGTGGGCTTCCTTCCAAAAATAACTTCTAGTTGATTTCATTCCGTTTTGACTCCGTCGATATTCCTTTTCCTAAATATTGAAATAGGCATAAAATAGCAACTGGCTGGGCCTCCTTAATAGGTTAGTCCCAAAAATAATATGAAAGTGGAAAATAAAGCCCATTGCCTAAAACAGTAGATAATATAGCATGGAGCAATAAAAATTATAGATACGTTGGAGACGATCAAGCATCCCAAGCTTAATTCCTGCCCCGAGTAGGTAAATGACAAAAAACATAATTTTGATGTGGAATGCTAGATGGCATAATTTCAATGTAATTTTCTTACTTGTGATATGAATATTCAGATCCATAAGATTAAAGACAAAAGTTCATATTGACATAAAAATAATAATTCAAGCATACTAATCAAAGTAATCATGTCTTCTCAAAATAGCATGGCAAAAGAAAGTTCATCTCTACAAAATCATATAGTTAGGCTATGCTTCATTTTCGTCACACAAAGATGTTCCCAACTTCTATACCCCCGATGACAAGCCAAGTAATTGTTTCATACTCAAATAATCTCAAACTTTTTCAACCTTCACGCAATACATGAGCGAGCCATGGATATAGCACTATGGGTGGAATAGAATATGATGATGGGGATTGTGGAGAAGACAAAAATGAGAAAGTCTCATATTGATGAGGATAATCAACGGGCTATGGAGATGCCCATCAATTTTATGTCAACATGAGGAGTAGGGATTGTCATGCAACGGATGCACTAGAGCTATAAGTATATGAAAGCTCTACAAAAGAAACTAAGTGTGTGCATCCAACTCGCTTGCTCACAAAGACCTAGGGCACTTTGAGGAAGCCCATCATTGGAATATACAAGCCAAGTTCTATAATGAAAAATTCCCACTAGTATATGAAAGTGACAAAATGAGAGACTCTCTATCATGAAGATCTTAGTGCTACTTTGAAGCACAATATATGAGACTCACTACATGAAGAACAAGGTGCTACTTTGAAGCACAAGTGTGGTAAAAGGATAGTAGCATTGTCTTCTTTTTATCTCATTTTTTTGCCTCCTTTTTTGGCCTTGCTCTTTTTTTCGCCCGAATCTCATCCCGACTTATGGGGAATCATAGTCTCCATCATCCTTTCCTCACTTGGGACAATGCTCTAATAATGATGATCATCACACTTTTTTTTCTTACAACTCAACAATTACAACTCAAACTTAGAACAAAATATGACTCTATATAAATGCCTCCGTGTGTACCGATGGTGCAATGAATCAAGAGTGACATGTATGAAAATAATGCATGGTGGCTTTGCCACAAATACGATGTCAACTACATGATGCAATGGCAATATGACAAAAGTAATGTATGTCATAATAATGATGATGGAAGTTGCATGGCAATATATCTGAATGGCTATGGAAATGCCATGATAGGTAGGTATGGTGGCTGTTTTGAGGAAGATATAAGGAGGTTTATGTCTGAAAGAGTGTATCGTGTCACGGGGTCTGGATGTAAGTTTGCACCAACTCTCAAGGTGAGAAAGGGCAATGCACGGTATCGAAGAGGCTAGCAAAGGCGGAAAGGTAAAAGTGCGTATAATCCATGGACTCAACATTAGTCAAAAGAACTCATATACTTATTGCAAAAATTTAGAAGCCATCAAAAATCAAGTACTACGCTAATGCTCCTAGGGGATAGATTGGTAGGAAAGACCATCGCCGTCCCCGATCGCCACTCATAAGGATGCACAAGCCGGTACACTTCATGTTTCAAATTTGTTACACAACTTTAACCATACATGCTATGGGACTTGCAAACTTCAACACAAGTATTTCTCAAATTCACAATTATCAACTAGCACGACTTTGATATTATTACCTCCATATCTCAAAACAATTATTAAGCATTAAATTTATCTTAGTATTCATTCACTCAAAAGAAAGTTTCACATATCTTGAACACTAAGTATATTAACATTAAGCAAATTACCATGCTATTTAAGACTCTCAAAATAATCTAAGTGAAGCATGAGAGTTCATATATTTCTTCAAAATAAAACTACCATCATGCTCTAAAAGATATAAGTGAAGCACTAAAGCAAACAACAAACTACTCCAAAAAGATATGAGTGAAGATCAATGAGTAGTCTAATTGTGCAACTATGTGAAGATTCTCTAACATTTAATAATTTAAGATCTTGGTACTTTATTCAAACATCAAGCAAAGCTAAATAAAATGACATGACGCTCCAAGCAAAACACATATCATGTGGTGAAAAATATAGCTCCAAGTAAAGTTACCGATGAACGTAGATTTAAAGAGGGATGCTTTTTAGCATCCCCAAGCTTAGACGCTTGGTTGTCCTTGAATATTACCTTGGGATGCCTTGGGCATCCCCAATATTAGGCTCTTTCCACTCCTTGTTCCATAGTCCATCGAATCTTTACCCAAAACTTGAAAACTTCACAACACAACACTCAACAGAAATCTCGTGAACTCCTAGAGAAAGAAAACAAAAGACTACTTCAAGGTACTGTAATGAACTCATTCTTTATTTATATTGGTGTTAAAACTACTGTATTCCGACTTATCTATGGTTTATAAACTATTTTACTAGCCATAGATTCATCAAAATAAGCAAACAACACAATGAAAACAGAATCTGTCAAAAACAGAACAGTCTGTAGTAATCTGTAACTAACACAAACTTATGGAACTCCAAAAATTCTAAAATAAATTGGTGGACCTGAAAATTTTGTATAGTAATCATATGCAAAAAGAATCAACTAAATAGCACTTTCCAGTAAAAAGTTCTAACTAATCTCGTGAGGGCTAAAGTTTCTGTTTTTTTACAGCATGATCATAAAGACTTTACCCAAGTCTTCCCAAAGGTTCTACTTGGCACAAACACTAATTAAAACACAAAACCACATCTAAACAGAAGCTAGATGGATTATTTATTCCTAAACAGAACCAAAAAGCAAGAAAATAAAATAAAATTGGGTTGCCTCCCAACAAGCGCTATCGTTAACCCCTAGCTAGGCATTATGATTTCAATGATGCTCACATAAAAGATAAGAATTGAAACATAAAGAGACCATCATGAAGAATATGACTAGCACATTTAAGTCTAACCCACTTCCTATGCACTGGGATTTTGTGAGCAAAAACTTATGGGAACAATAATCAACTTGCATAGGAAGGTAAAACAACATAACTTCAAAACTTTAAGCACATAGAGAGGAAACATGATATTATTGCAATTCCTACAAGCATATGTTCCTCCCTCATAATAATTTTCAGTAGCATCATGAATGAATTAAACAATATAACCAGCACCTAAAGCATTCTTTACTAGCATAGAAATTTTGTTACTCTCCACATAAGCAAAATTCTTTTCATTCGAATAGGGAGTAAACTCAACAAAATAACTATCATGTGATTGAAAATTAAGATCAAGGTGACAAGTTTCATGGTTATCATTATTCTTTATAGCATACGTGTCATCACAATATTTATCATAGATAGGAGACATGCTTTCATCATAATAAATTTGCTCATCAAAACTTGGGGACAAAAATATCATCTTCATCAAACATAGCTTCCCAAGCTTGTGGCTTTGCATATCATTAGCATCATGGATATTCAAGGAATTCATACTAAAACTTTGCAATCATGCTCATCATTCAAATATTTAGTGCCAAATATTTTAATGCATTCTTCTTCTAACACTTTGGCACAATTTTTTTCCATCATACTCACGAAAGATATTAAAAAGATGAAGCGTATGAGACAAACTCGATTCCATTTTTTTGTAATTTTCTTTTATATACTAACTAGTGCTAAAACAAGAAACAAAATGATTCGATTGCAAGATCTAAAGATATACCTTCACTTACCTAGCCTCCCGCAACGGCGCCAAAAAGAGCTTGATGTCTACTACACAACCTTCTCCTTGTAGACGTTGTTGGGCTGCAAGTGCAGGTTTGTAGGACAATAGCAATTTTCCTCAAGTGGATGACCTAAGGTTTATCAATCCGTGGGAGGCGTGAGGATGAAGATGGTCTCTCTGCAACCCCGCAACCAAATAACAAAGAGTCTCTTGTGTCCCCAACACACCCAATACAATGGTAAATTGTATAGGTGCACTAGTTCGGGAAGAGATGAAGATACAAGTGCAATATGGATAGTAGATATAGGTTTTGTAATCTGAAATAATAAAACAGCAAGGTAACTAATAATAAAAGTGAGCGTAAACGTATTGCAATGATAGGAAACAAGGGCTAGGGTTCATACTTTCACTAGTGCAAGTTCTCTCAACAATAATAACATAGATAGCTCATATAACAATCCCTCAACATGCAACAAAGAGTCACTCCAAATCCACTAATAGCGGAGAACAAACATAGAGATTATTGTAGGGTACGAAACCACCTCAAAGTTATTCTTTCGGATCAATCTATAAATGAGTTCGTACTAGAATAACACCTTAAGACACAAATCAACCAAAACCCTAATGTCACCTAGATACTCCATTGTCACCTCAAGTATCCGTGGGCATGATTATACGATATGCATCACACAATCTCAGATTCATCCAACCAACATAGAAGTACTTCAAAGAGTGCCCAAAGTTTCTATCTGAGAGTCAAGAACATGTGCCAACCCTATGCATAGGTTCCCAATGTCATAAACCCGCAAGTTGATCACCAAAACATACATCAAGTGGCACATGATATCCCATTGTCACCATAGATAATCACGGCAAGACATACATCAAGTGTTCTCATAAAGACTCAATCCGATAAGATAACTTCAAAGGGAAACTCAATTCATCACAAGAGAGTAGAGGGGAGAAACATCATAAGATCCAACTACAATAGCAAAGCTGGGATACATCAAGATCAGATCACCAAGAACAGAGAGAGAGAGAGAGAGAGAGATCAAACACATAGCTACTGGTACATACCTCAGCCCCGAGGGTGAACTACTCCTCCTCGCCATGGAGAGCCGGATGATGAAGATGGCCACGGTGATGGGATCCCTCAAGCAAGCCGGAATGGGGTCCCGATTGGTTTTGGTGGCTATGAGGCTGACCCCGACTCCATCTCTGCTCTGGAAGTTTTAGGGTACGAGGTATGGGTGAAGGAGTACGTCGGAGCTACTGGGGCCCCACGAGGCAGGGGCAGTGGGCGCGCCCCACCCTCGTGAGCACTTCCCGATCTTCCACGGGGTCCAAGTCCATCGTGGGCTTCCTTCCAAAATAACTTCTCCAGTTGATTTCATTCCGCTGACCGCCTAATATTCCTTTTCCCTAAATATTGAAATAGGCATAAAATAGCAAATCTAGGCCTCCTCCAATAGGTTAGTCCCAAAAATAATATAAAAGTGGAAAATAAAGCCCAATATTGCCTAAAACAGAGATAATATAGCATGGAGCAATCAAAATTATAGATACGTTGGAGACGCAAGCATCCCAAGCTTAATTCCTGCTCGCCCTCGAGTAGGTAAATGACAAAAAACATAATTTTTGATGTGGAATGCTAGATGGCATAATTTCAATGTAATTCTTCTTACTTGTGATATGAATATTCAGATCCATAAGATTAAAGACAAAAGTTCATATTGACATAAAAATAATAATAAGCATACTAATCAAAGTAATCATGTCTTCTCAAAATAGCATGGCAAAAGAAAGTTCATCTCTACAAAATCATATAGTTAGGCTATGCATCATTTTCGCACACACAAAGATGTTCCCAACTTCTATACCCCGATGACAAGCCAAGTAATTGTTTCATACTCAAATAATCTCAAACTTTTTCAACCTTCACGCATACATGAGCGCGAGCCATGGATATAGCACTATGGGTGGAATAGAATATGATGATGGGGATTGTGTGAGAAGACAAAAATGAGAAAGTCTCATATTGACGAGGATCAACGGGCTATGGAGATGCCCATCAATTTTATGTCAACATGAGGAGTAGGGATTGTCATGCAACGGATGCACTAGAGCTATAAGTATATTCCTTTTTTGAAGGTGTTACGGATGAGTTAGCTTGAGCACAAAAACCCGGTTCCGTGTAACTTAAGTGCGACATTTGGAGAGGCCATCAGCTATATCATTCTCGAGCTCTTGAACGGTTCCATTTGTGCCTTCAAAGTGCTCTTCCAGCTTCCTCACTTCATCGACGAGGCTTCCATCAACGACTCGATAATCTTTTATTTACTTCGGACGACAAGTTGCGAGTCCCCCGACAATGAGCTTCTTGATCCCAAGGTCTACCGCAATCTCGAGGCCGCAAGCAAACCTTCATACTCAAAGATTATTTGTTGCTTGTTCCTGGGAAAATGCATCCGGACTATGTACTTGAGGTGCTCTCCGTGGTGCGATAATCATCACGCCGCACCGGGCTTGCAAAGAGAAGGCACCGCCAAAGTACATCCGCCACTTTTATTTGCCTCCTTGACGGGATGCTCGCTCTCGAATTTCTTCATCTTATGCTACGCCCACTCAGCTATGAATTCCGCCAATGCTCGCCTCCGATAGTTGAAGTGCTTTCAAATTTGAGACCAAAGCTTGACAGCCCAAGGCTCCACTGACGATTCTCCGCCTGCTTCCGGATTTTGTAATATCCTCTTCAGCGGAAAGCGAGTGACAACTGTTATCTCGGTGCTTGGAAGTAGTGGCGAGCTTTATCGAGGCCATGAGGAGGCCGAAAAGAGCTTTTTGCACCCGTAGTACCTTGATCTAGCCCTCGCAAAGGGAATCGATAAAGTAGATCGGCGCTGCACCATCTTCTTCTCAGATCTTGTCGCAACCTCGCGCTGATCCGTCTTGTCGGGACCAGAGCTTGACGGCGAAGCCCTTGTTTGTCGCTGGATGCGCTTGCCTCGCTGGGCCATCATCCGCCTCCCTCTCCGCTACTAACGCAGCACTAACCACTTGATTGGTCGCCGCTATATACAAAGATCAACTTATCTTGTGGCCTAGGTGCCAAGTATTGGAGCGGAGGATGTATTTCTTCAAGTCCGCAGCGCAGCCTCCGCCGGGAGTCCATTTCATTGACCCCTTTTTCAAAATTTTGAATGGCGAGCTGGCCAAGCAGATTAGAGATAAACCCCGAGAGCAGCCACGAACCGCAAGCCTTCCACATCCTTGACGCGCTTGGTGATTCGATCCGCTCAATGGCCTTGATCTTGTCGGATTGGCTTCAATTCCCCGAGAACAAAAGAACCCGAGAAGCTTGCCAAGGACCCAAACACGCACTTCTGGGTTGAGCTTGAGGTTGATCTTTGCAGATTTGCAAATGTTTCATCCAAATCTTGAACCGAGTCGCTTTGTCCTGTTTGACCACTATGTCATCCATGTATGCTTCTACATTTCGCAGTATCTATGGTTCAAAGGCATCATGGACTACCCTTGCAAAGGTTGAACCAAAGCATTCTTCAAACCGAAAGGCATCCGTGATAAAGCAGATGTGCCACATGGTGTAATGAATGCGGTTTTCTTCATCTTCTTTCGCCATGAAGATCTCGATGATATCCTGAATATGCATCAAGAAACAAGTAGATCACATCCAAGCCGGGAGTCAACAATCGACACGCTGCAAGGGAAATGGGTCCTTGGGATGCTTTATTAACATCAGAAGTCAATACAAAGTCTCCATTTCCCATTAGCCTTGCGATACCACCGGATTGGCCAACCACGGATGGAGGACCTCCCGATAAGCCCCGCTGCCCAACTTCTTGATTTCTTCGCTATGAACTTGTGGCTCCACCGCTTCCTAACTTTTGCTTGACAGGCCGCGGAAGGTGAGCATACAGGTGGTGCTCAATCACTTTCCGGAACACCGGGATGTCGATGGTTGCATGCAAACACATCACATTCCCCAAAGCAACGAGCTCTTCCTATTTAGGATCAAGCGCGGCACGATGGTGAAGGTACCACCGCGCCGCCCCTCCCGGGGCACTTTTTGATCTTCCGGAGCTGCCACCGCCTTCTGACTTCTGCCGGGGAGCTCGAGGGCCCTCGACGGTAG
>JAHIAM010001916.1:0-34813 GCA_021605205.1 Aegilops longissima
CTGAGTCTGTTTGACCATCTATCTCATTAGTGTGGAGCCTCTTGGTCTTCCTCAATTATTTCAACGGTGAATTCTCGTCTCGTTTGACATTCTTCATCTCTCTTTCTTCTCTGGTGGACTCAATTCAAGTTTTTGGATTGATCACATTCTTTTCCTTGGATCAAGTGTTCTCCTTGCTCGTTAGCCTCTCGCCATTTAATCCTTCGGAGTGTTCAACACATCTCGGGAGATTCGGCTATGTTGAATTAATTGAGGTCGTCACCTCATTCAAATCTTTCAATTGTTCGGTGCATCATCTATCTGTTCAACATCCCTTTTCAGCGGTGTTTTCTTTTAGTGGGCCCTAACCCACAGGTTTTTCGAGGATCTTACGACTCTTCTAATTTCCCGGAGTATCTCAGTAATTTTGGTGGTGTTTATCGTCGTCCTTTGAAGATTGAAGAAATTTTCCTCTAAATCTTGCCCGTTCTCCCGAAGATTCGTGGTTCTAGTTTCATGCTATCCTCTCGAATTATTCCGTTTGTCGAGATATTCTTTCTTAACCATCCGGAGTTTGTCGTGATTGTTTTTGGAGGCCATCGTTCGGAAGAATTCTTCGCCCTCATCATTCCAGCTATCGTCCTCTAATTATCCGATTGCTTCGTTCAATTGTTCTTTAATCAGCTCATTATCTCTTTGTTCTTTTGCATCTAAATCCCCTCAGGCATATTTGTTCTTCTAATTCTTTCCGTGATTCGTTCTCTTCTCTTCGTTCATTTTCATTTCTAACGGTGGTTCGTTCAAGATTCTTTTCTTTGATTATCACACTAATCCATTAGTTCTTTTCAATCCTACGGTGGTTCATGAAGACTTTCTCAAGTTTTGTGCTATATTCCCTTAATCCTTTTTGACAAGAATAAGTAGTGTGCAAATCCATTGTTTGTCATCAATTTAATTTGATGAAGGATAAGCATACAATAAATCTTATTCTTATTTCATCCAAGTGATTAATCCTTTCCTTGAGTTTGTTCTTGATGAATAAATTCTACTTCCAAGTTGTTCATCTTTTCTTTTCGGAGTTCAAATTTCCTCCGCCATTTCTCGGAACCTCCATCTAAATCATGCAAGGCTCATCTTATTCTTTCCTCCTTCATTCTATCTCATCATCTTTTTGTTGCGGTTTCTTCACGGTGGATCGTCATGATTTAATTCATTCTCTCAAGAGTTCATCAAGATTCTTGTTGGCGGAGTCAAGTATCTTTTCTTCTCGCATCTTGAAGTGTAATTAATTCTCCATATTCTTTTGAAGTGGAGTTTTGCATTTCTTCGTTATTCTCAGCTATCCAATCATTTCCGGTTGTGGCAGGTTATCACCTTATGATCTTGAGATGTTACCGATAAGACCACAACAAGCTTATTCTTTTCGTTGTTGATTTTCTCAACAACTCCGTTCAATCCTTTCTTCTCAGGTTGCTTCTATTTCATTAGTGGCACAAGTTGCCATTTTCTTCTCCGTTCTTTTCATTCAATTCTCTTTCAATTTTTCGGAGGTTTTGTGTCATGTCTTTATCAAGTATCATTCCGTCCTCTCAAGCTCGTGTTCTATTCCTCCATGTTTTAACGGTGTGCTGCCTAAATCCTTTCAGTCTTATTCGTTTCTTTTCTCATTCTAACCACTCCGGTTAGAGCGAGTTGTTCATAACCTATCTGATTCCGTGAGCTTTCGATTCTTGTCATTCTCGTCGTTCCTCTCTTCTTCTCGAGTGCTCTCGATTCCTTGCTTCCTCTTTGAGTTCTTGTTTCACCTCATCCTTTTCCCTTCCGTCTCGGTCCTAAGATCTTGGGACGAGATCTCTTATTAGTGGAGGAGTGTTATGCGCCCGGATTCGATCGCCGGTGTCCGTCGGTTATTAGTCGTTGTTGCCATGTCTTTTGCTTGCGTGTTGCATTTTATCATGTCATCATGTGCATTTCATTTTGCATCGTGTTCGTCTCATGCATCCGAGCATTTTCCCGTTGTCCGTTTTGCAATCCGGCACTCCTATGTCTCCGGCGCCCCTTTTACCTCTTTTAGGTATGCGGGTGTTAAACTTTCTCGGAATGGCCGAGGTTTGTCAGCGGCCTTGGTATAGCCCAGTGAACCGCTGTCAAGTTCGTGCCATTTGGAGGTCGTTTGGTACTCAGCAGTTAACGGGTAACCGTAAAGGCCTCTTTGTGTGCAGCCCAACACCCTTCAAAGTGGCCCAAAACCCATCCTAACCCCTCCATGCTATCGGTCGTTCGATCACGATCGTGTGGTAACCGCACCTCATTTGGACTCCCCTAGCTCCCTCTACCTATAAAACACCTTCCCTCGAAATTCGGATCATTTCACCCGAAACCCTAGCCCGCTCCTCTCCCGCCGCGGACACGTCCGGGCAGGCGGACATATCGCCCGCGCCGCAGCCAATCCGCCCCTGCCCACGTGGCGCCCGGCCCCGCCCCTCGCCGAGTCGCCGCCCGACCCGCCGCCCGCGTGCTCGGCCGCCGCCCGCCCGCGCGCCGCCGCCCGCGCCGCGAGCTCCGCGCTTCGTCGGACCCGCCTCGCCGCGCGCGCCTCGTCCCCGCGGACCTCCGCCTCCCCGTCCCTCCGACCGCCGCCCTCGCGCGGAGGCCTCGCTGGAAACGCGGGCGGATCCACGGATCTGGGCGAGATCCACCACCACCACCAACCAAGCGCCAGCCCGTCCCGGATCTCTCCGTCCGGGTCTCCTCCATCCCGTTTTCCCGAGGTGCTTTTTTCACCAAGTCCCGAAATTTGCACATTATCATGTCATGTTCATCGCATTGTATCTCTGCATCGTAGCTCCGTTTTGTCGTGTAATATGTCAAATTGTTAGCCTCAGCGAGTACATCATTTGATTCCATTGCATCATTTTCATTTGAGCTCATCTTGATCCCGAAATCCTGTTGGAAGAGGGCTATGTGATGTTAGTTTCAGATTCTTATCGAACATGCACTTTTGTCATTTTGCCATGATTGATGTGTGCATCCTATGAACTTGAGTCCTACATGTGTTTTGTAATATGCCATGCCATCTTTACAGGGTGTATGCCATGTATTTTGTGATCTCTGTGGTTACTACATGTGTTTTGCGGTCGGGTGATTTATGGGACCCCTTGACAGTTCGCTTTGAATAAGACTCCTCGGCAAGGCCCAACATTGGTTTTACCATTTGCCTCACCTAGCCCTTTTTCCTTGGGGTCGCGCTCTCAAGGGTCATCTTTATTTTACCCCGGGCGGTGCTGCGTCGTGAGTGCTGGTCCAAACCGTCGACCGCCGGTGGTACCGGGGCAACTCTGGGTTCGCCTACGGAAGTTTGGACAATCCGGTGTGCCACGAGAGCGAGATATGTGCAGCTCCTATCAGGATTTGTCGGCACATTGAGGCGGCTTTGCTGGTCTTGTTTTATTGCTGTCGAAATGTCTTGTGGCGGGATTCGAGACTGATCGGGTCTTCCGGGAGAAGAATATCCTTAGTTGATCGCGAGAGCTTATCATGGGCTAAGTTGGGACACCCTGCAGGGTATAAACTTTCGAGCCGTGCCAGCGGTTATGTGGCAGATGGGAATTTGTTAATATCCGGTTGTAGTAAACTTGAAACAAACTCTTCTAAAATACACCAACCGTATGCGTAACGTGAGTGTCTCTTTTGGGGTTGATCGAGAGGAGAACACGGTTTACGGGTTATGTCGGCGTAAGTAGGAGTTCAGGATCACTTCTTGATCATTACTAGTTGACGACCGTTCCTTTGTTTCTCTTCTCGCTCTCATTTGCGTATGTTAGCCACCATATATGCTTAGCAGCTGCTGCAACCTCACCACTTTACCCTTCCTTTCCCATTAAGCTTTGCTAGTCTTGATACCCATGGTAATGGGATTGCTGAGTCCTCGTGGCTCTGATTACTACACCCCGAGTTGCAGGTACAGGTTTGCGATGATCATGGCGTGAGGCGATGTTTGCTTGTATTGGAGTTCTTCTTACGCTTCTTCTTGATCGGGGATAGGTTCGGTCGGCAGCTGCAGGCTAGCAGGGTGGATGTCGTTTGAGCTTCTGTTTATGTTTCATCCGTAGTCGGATGTTGTTCTTATATATGATGTTGATGTATTCTTGTGGCATTTGTGCCTTATGTATATATCCCCATCTATTATGTAATGTTGATGTAATGATATCCACCTTGCAAAGCGTTTCAATATCGGGTCTATCCTTGGTGGGACCTTGAGTTCCTTTTGGATAGGGTGCATATTAGGCGTGTTCAAGTTAGTATCGAGCCTCGACCAACCCTAAGGCCCCCTTGATTGATCGTGTAGTTTGGCGATGTTGAGTCTAGAAGAAAACTTTTTGAGTCTAGTTATATCGGAGTAGAATTCTTTTACTCCTCAGCCCTTAAATCGCTCTGGTAAGGAATCTTGGCGTAGGTGTTTTGAATTACTCCTCTTCCCTTCAAATTTTTCTTTAGGATCACGAGTTGGTTTTTGATAGTTGTTCCTCAGCTCTTTTCATCCGGTGCATTTCTCGTCAAGTTGACTCGAGCCTCTTCATCTTTGCCAAGTTCAATCCTCAGCTATTTTCGATCGATGTTGTTTCCTGTCCGAAGTTGTCTTTGTTTTCCCACCGCCCACCTTCTTCTTCTCGGAACGAGTCCGTGTCAGTATCCATCCTACTCGTGCGGAGTCTTTGCTTTCTTTCCTCAATGATTTCAACGGTGTTTTCTCTTCAAGTTATTAAATGATTCCCCTTCAAATTGCCTTTGTTTTCCGCCCTCCACCCTTTTTCTTCCGGAGCCTGAGTCTGTTTGACCATCTATCTCATTCGTGTGGAGCCTCTTGGTCTTCCCTCAATTATTTCAACGGTGAATTCTCGTCTCGTTTGACATTCTTCATCTCTCTTTCTTCTCTGGTGGACTCAATTCAAGTTTTTGGATTGATCACATTCTTTTCCTTGGATCAAGTGTTCTCCTTGCTCGTTAGCCTCTCGCCATTTAATCCTTCGGAGTGTTCAACACATCTCGGGAGATTCGGCTATGTTGAATTAATTGAGTCGTCACCTCATTCAAATCTTTCAATTGTTCGGTGCATCATCTATCTGTTCAACATCCCTTTTCAGCGGTGTTTTCTTTTAGTGGGCCCTAACCCACAGGTTTTTCGAGGATCTTACGACTCTTCTAATTTCCCGGAGTATCTCAGTAATTTTGGTGGTGTTTATCGTCGTCCTTTGAAGATTGAAGAATTTTCCTCTAAATCTTGCCCGTTCTCCCGAAGATTCGTGGTTCTAGTTTCATGCTATCCTCTCGAATTATTCCGTTTGTCGGATATTCTTTCTTAACCATCCGGAGTTTGTCGTGATTGTTTTTGAGGCCATCGTTCGAAGAATTCTTCGCCCTCATCATTCCAGCTATCGTCCTCTAATTATCCGGTGCTTCGTTCAATTGTTCTTTAATCAGCTCATTATCTCTTTGTTCTTTTGCATCTAAATCCCCTCGGGCATATTTGTTCTTCTAATTCTTTCCGTGATTCGTTCTCTTCTCTTCGTTCATTTTCATTTCTAACGGTGGTTAGTTCAAGATTCTTTTCTTTGATTATCACACTAATCCATTAGTTCTTTTCAATCCTACGGTGGTTCATGAAGACTTTCTCAAGTTTTGTGCTATATTCCCTTAATCCTTTTTCGACAAGAATAAGTAGTGTGCAAATCCATTGTTTGTCATCAATTTAATTTGATGAAGGATAAGCATACAATAAATCTTATTCTTATTTCATCCAAGTGATTAATCCTTTCCTTGAGTTTGTTCTTGATGAATAAATTCTACTTCCAAGTTGTTCATCTTTTCTTTTCGGAGTTCAAATTTCCTCCGCCATTTATTGGAACCTCCATCTAAATCATCATAAGGCTCATCTTATTCTTTCCTCCTTCATTCTATCTCATCATCTTTTTGTTGCGGATTTCTTCACGGTGGATCGTCATGATTTAATTCATTCTCTCAAGAGTTCATCAAGATTCTTGTTGGCGGAGTCAAGTATCTTTTCTTCTCGCATCTTGAAGTGTAATTAATTCTCCATATTCTTTTGAAGTGGAGTTTTGCATTTCTTCGTTATTCTCAGCTATCCAATCATTTCCGGTTGTGGCAGGTTATCACCTTATGATCTTGAGATGTTACCGATAAGACCACAACAAGCTTATTCTTTTCGTTGTTGATTTTCTCAACAACTCCGTTCAATCCTTTCTTCTCAGGTTGCTTCTATTTCATTAGTGGCACAAGTTGCCATTTTCTTCTCCGTTCTTTTCATTCAATTCTCTTTCAATTTTTCCGGAGGTTTTGTGTCATGTCTTTATCAAGTATCATTCCGTCCTCTCAAGCTCGTGTTCTATTCCTCCATGTTTTAACCGGTGTGCTGCCTAAATCCTTTCAGTCTTATTCGTTTCTTTTCTCATTCTAACCACTCCGGTTAGAGCGAGTTGTTCATAACCTATCTGATTCCGTGAGCTTTCGATTCTTGTCATTCTCGTCGTTCCTCTCTTCTTCTCGAGTGCTCTCGATTCCTTGCTTCTTCTTTGAGTTCTTGTTTCACCTCATCCTTTTCCCTTCCGTCTCGGTCCTAAGATCTCGGGACGAGATCTCTTGTTAGTGGAGGAGTGTTGTGCGCCCGGATTCGATCGCCGGTGTCCGTCAGTTATTCGTCGTTGTTGCCATGTCTTTTGCTTGCGTGTTGCATTTTATCATGTCATCATGTGCATTTCATTTTGCATACGTGTTCGTCTCATGCATCCGAGCATTTTCCCCGTTGTCCGTTTTGCAATCCGGCACTCCTATGTCTCCCGGCGCCCCCTTTTACCTCTTTTAGGTATGCGGGTGTTAAACTTTCTCGGAATGGCCGAGGTTTGTCAGCGGCCTTGGTATAGCCCAGTGAACCGCTGTCAAGTTTCGTGCCATTTGGAGGTCGTTTGGTACTCAGCAGTTAACGGGTAACCGTAAAGGCCTCTTTGTGTGCAGCCCAACACCCCTTCAAAGTGGCCCAAAACCCATCCTAACCCCTCCATGCTATCGGTCGTTCGATCACGATCGTGTGGTAACCGCACCTCATTTGGACTCCCCTAGCTCCCTCTACCTATAAAACACCTTCCCCTCGAAATTCGGATCATTTCACCCGAAACCCTAGCCCGCTCCTCTCCCGCCGCGGACACGTCCGGGCAGGCGGTTATATCGCCGCGCCCGCAGCCAATCCGCCCCCCCTGCGTGGCGCGGCCCCGGCCCTCGCCCGAGTCGCCGCCCGACCCGCCGCCGCGTGCTCCGCGCCGCCCGAGCTTCGCAGCGCGCCGCCCGCGCCGCGACTCCCGCTTCGTCGGACCCGCCTCCGCCGCCGCGCCTCGTCCCGCCGGACCTCCGCCTCCCCGTCCCTCCGACCGCCGCCCTCGCCGGAAGCCTTCGCGGGCGGATCCACGGATCTGGGCGAGATCCACCACCACCACCAACCAGCGCCAGCCCGTCCCGGATCTCTCCGTCCGGGTCTCCTCCATCCCGTTTTCCCGAGGTGCTTTTTTCACCAAGTCCCGAAATTTGCACATTATCATGTCATGTTCATCGCATTGTATCTCTGCATCGTAGCTCCGTTTTGTGCGTGTAATATGTCAAATTGTTCGCCTCAGCAGTACATCATTTGATTCCATTGCATCATTTTCATTTGAGCTCATCTTGATGCCCGAAATCCTGTTGGAAGAGGGCTATGTGATGTTAGTTTCAGATTCTTATCGAACATGCACTTTTGTCATTTTGCCATGATTGATGTGTGCATCCTATGAACTTGAGTCCTACATGTGTTTTGTAATATGCCATGCCATCTTTACAGGGGTGTATGCCATGTATTTTGTGATCTCTGTGGTTACTACATGTGTTTTGCGGTCGGGTGATTTATGGGACCCCTTGACAGTTCGCTTTGAATAAGACTCCTCGGCAAGGCCCAACATTGGTTTTACCATTTGCCTCACCTAGCCCTTTTTCCCTTGGGGTCGGCGCTCTCAAGGGTCATCTTTATTTTACCCCGGGCGGTGCTGCGTCGTGAGTGCTGGTCCAAACCGTCGACCGCCGGTGGCCACGAGGGCAACTCTGGGTTCGCCTACGGAAGTTTGGACAATCCGGTGTGCCACGAGAGCGAGATATGTGCAGCTCCTATCAGGATTTGTCGGCACATTAGGCGGCTTTGCTGGTCTTGTTTTATTGCTGTCGAAATGTCTTGTGGCAGGATTCGAGACTGATCGGGTCTTCCGGGAGAAGAATATCCCGTTGATCGCGAGAGCTTATCATGGGCTAAGTTGGGACACCCTGCAGGGTATAAACTTTCGAGCCGTGCCAGCGGTTATGTGGCAGATGGGAATTTGTTAATATCCGGTTGTAGTAAACTTGAAACAAACTCTTCTAAAATACACCAACCCGTATGCGTAACCGTGAGTGTCTCTTTTGGGGTTGATCGAGAGGAGAACACGGTTTACGGGTTATGTCGGCGTAAGTAGGAGTTCAGGATCACTTCTTGATCATTACTAGTTGGCGACCGTTCCTTTGTTTCTCTTCTCGCTCTCATTTGCGTATGTTAGCCACCATATATGCTTAGCCGCTGCTGCAACCTCACCACTTTACCCTTCCTTTCCCATTAAGCTTTGCTAGTCTTGATACCCATGGTAATGGGATTGCTGAGTCCTCGTGGCTCACTGATTACTACACCCCGTTGCAGGTACAGGTTTGCGATGATCATGGCGTGAGGCGATGTTTGCTTGTATTGGAGTTCTTCTTACGCTTCTTCTTGATCGGGGATAGGTTCGGTCGGCAGCCTGGGCTAGCAGGGTGGATGTCGTTTGAGCTTCTGTTTATGTTTCATCCGTAGTCGGATGTTGTTCTTATATATGATGTTGATGTATTCTTGTGGCATTTGTGCCTTATGTATGTATCCCCATCTATTATGTAATGTTGATGTAATGATATCCACCTTGCAAAGCGTTTCAATATCTGGGTCTATCCTTGGTGGGACCTTGAGTTCCTTTTGGATAGGGTGCATATTAGGCGTGACAAGTTAGTATCGAGCCTCGACCAACCCTAAGGCCCCCTTGATTGATCGTGTAGTTTGGCGATGTTGAGTCTAGAAGAAAACTTTTTGAGTCTAGTTATATCGGAGTAGGAATTCTTTTACTCCTCAGCCCTTAAATCGCTCTGGTAAGGAATCTTGGCGTAGGTGTTTTGAATTACTCCTCTTCCCTTCAAATTTTTCTTTAGGATCACGATTGGTTTTTGATAGTTGTTCCTCAGCTCTTTTCATCCGGTGCATTTCTCGTCAAGTTGACTCGAGCCTCTTCATCTTTGCCAAGTTCAATCCTCAGCTATTTTCGATCGATGTTGTTTCCTGTCCGAAGTTGTCTTTGTTTTCCACCGCCCACCCTTCTTCTTCTCGGAACGAGTCCGTGTCAGTATCCATCCTACTCGTGCGGAGTCTTTGCTTTCTTTCCTCAATGATTTCAACGGTGTTTTCTCTTCAAGTTATTAAATGATTCCCCTTCAAATTGCCTTTGTTTTCCGCCCTCCACCCTTTTTCTTCCCGGAGCCTGAGTCTGTTTGACCATCTATCTCATTCGTGTGGAGCCTCTTGGTCTTCCCTCAATTATTTCAACGGTGAATTCTCGTCTCGTTTGACATTCTTCATCTCTCTTTCTTCTCTGGTGGACTCAATTCAAGTTTTTGGATTGATCACATTCTTTTCCTTGGATCAAGTGTTCTCCTTGCTCGTTAGCCTCTCGCCATTTAATCCTTCGGAGTGTTCAACACATCTCGGGAGATTCGGCTATGTTGAATTAATTGAGTCGTCACCTCATTCAAATCTTTCAATTGTTCGGTGCATCATCTATCTGTTCAACATCCCTTTTCAGCGGTGTTTTCTTTTAGTGGGCCCTAACCCACAGGTTTTTCGAGGATCTTACGACTCTTCTAATTTCCCGGAGTATCTCAGTAATTTTGGTGGTGTTTATCGTCGTCCTTTGAAGATTGAAGAAATTTTCCTCTAAATCTTGCCCGTTCTCCCGAAGATTCGTGGTTCTAGTTTCATGCTATCCTCTCGAATTATTCCGTTTGTCAGATATTCTTTCTTAACCATCCGGAGTTTGTCAGTAGTTGTTTTTGGAGGCCATCGTTCCAGAAGAATTCTTCGCCCTCATCATTCCAGCTATCGTCCTCTAATTATCCCGGTGCTTCGTTCAATTGTTCTTTAATCAGCTCATTATCTCTTTGTTCTTTTGCATCTAAATCCCCTCAGGCATATTTGTTCTTCTAATTCTTTCCGTGATTCGTTCTCTTCTCTTCGTTCATTTTCATTTCTAACGGTGGTTCGTTCAAGATTCTTTTCTTTGATTATCACACTAATCCATTCGTTCTTTTCAATCCTACGGTGGTTCATGAAGACTTTCTCAAGTTTTGTGCTATATTCCCTTAATCCTTTTTCGACAAGAATAAGTAGTGTGCAAATCCATTGTTTGTCATCAATTTAATTTGATGAAGGATAAGCATACAATAAATCTTATTCTTATTTCATCCAAGTGATTAATCCTTTCCTTGAGTTTGTTCTTGATGAATAAATTCTACTTCCAAGTTGTTCATCTTTTCTTTTCGGAGTTCAAATTTCCTCCGCCATTTCGTGGAACCTCCATCTAAATCATCATGAGGCTCATCTTATTCTTTCCTCCTTCATTCTATCTCATCATCTTTTTGTTGCGGATTTCTTCACGGTGGATCGTCATGATTTAATTCATTCTCTCAAGAGTTCATCAAGATTCTTGTTGGCGGAGTCCAAGTATCTTTTCTTCTCGCATCTTGAAGTGTAATTAATTCTCCATATTCTTTTGAAGTGGAGTTTTGCATTTCTTCGTTATTCTCAGCTATCCAATCATTTCCGGTTGTGGCAGGTTATCACCTTATGATCTTGAGATGTTACCGATAAGACCACAACAAGCTTATTCTTTTCGTTGTTGATTTTCTCAACAACTCCGTTCAATCCTTTCTTCTCAGGTTGCTTCTATTTCATTAGTGGCACAAGTTGCCATTTTCTTCTCCGTTCTTTTCATTCAATTCTCTTTCAATTTTTCCGGAGGTTTTGTGTCATGTCTTTATCAAGTATCATTCCGTCCTCTCAAGCTCGTGTTCTATTCCTCCATGTTTTAACCGGTGTGCTGCCTAAATCCTTTCAGTCTTATTCGTTTCTTTTCTCATTCTAACCACTCCGGTTAGAGCGAGTTGTTCATAACCTATCTGATTCCGTGAGCTTTGATTCTTGTCATTCTCGTCGTTCCTCTCTTCTTCTCGAGTGCTCTCGATTCCTTGCTTCTTCTTTGAGTTCTTGTTTCACCTCATCCTTTTCCCTTCCGTCTCGGTCCTAAGATCTCGGGGCGAGATCTCTTGTTAGTGGAGGAGTGTTTAGCGCCCGGATTCGATCGCCGGTGTCCGTCGAGTTATTAAATCGTTGTTGCCATGTCTTTTGCTTGCGTGTTGCATTTTATCATGTCATCATGTGCATTTCATTTTGCATCGTGTTCGTCTCATGCATCCGAGCATTTTCCCGTTGTCCGTTTTGCAATCCGGCACTCCTATGTCTCCGGCGCCCCTTTTACCTCTTTTAGGTATGCGGGTGTTAAACTTTCTCGGAATGGCCGAGGTTTGTCAGCGGCCTTGGTATAGCCCAGTGAACCGCTGTCAAGTTTCGTGCCATTTGGAGGTCGTTTGGTACTCAGCAGTTAACGGGTAACCGTAAAGGCCTCTTTGTGTGCAGCCCAACACCCCTTCAAAGTGGCCCAAAACCCATCCTAACCCCCTCCATGCTATCGGTCGTTCGATCACGATCGTGTGGTAACCGCACCTCATTTGGACTCCCTAGCTCCCTCTACCTATAAAACACCTTCCCCTCGAAATTCGGATCATTTCACCCGAAACCCTAGCCCGCTCCTCTCCCCGCCCGGACACGTCCGGGCGGGCGGACATATCCGCCGCGCCCGCAGCCAATCCGCCCTGCTGCGTGGCGCGGCCCCGGCCCTCGCCGAGTCGCCGCCCGACCCGCCGCCCGCGTGCTCCGCCGCCGCCCGGGCTTCGCGCGCGCCGCCGCCCGAGCTCCCGCTTCGTCGGACCCGCCTCCGCCGCCGCGCCTCGTCCCGCCGGACCTCCGCCTCCCCGTCCCTCCGACCGCCGCCCCGCCCGCGCGGAGGCCTCGCGAGCCGCGGGCGGATCCACGGATCTGGGCGAGATCCACCACCACCACCAACCAAGCGCCAGCCCGTCCCGGATCTCTCCGTCCGGGTCTCCTCCATCCCGTTTTCCCGAGGTGCTTTTTTCACCAAGTCCCGAAATTTGCACATTATCATGTCATGTTCATCGCATTGTATCTCTGCATACGTAGCTCCGTTTTGTGCGTGTAATATGTCAAATTGTTCGCCTCAACGAGTACATCATTTGATTCCATTGCATCATTTTCATTTGAGCTCATCTTGATGCCCGAAATCCTGTTGGAAGAGGGCTATGTGATGTTAGTTTCAGATTCTTATCAGAACATGCACTTTTGTCATTTTTGCCATGATTGATGTGTGCATCCTATGAACTTGAGTCCTACATGTGTTTTGTAATATGCCATGCCATCTTTACAGGGGTGTATGCCATGTATTTTTGTGATCTCTGTGGTTACTACATGTGTTTTGCGGTCGGGTGATTTATGGGACCCCTTGACAGTTCGCTTTGAATAAGACTCCTCCGGCAAGGCCCAACATTGGTTTTACCATTTGCCTCACCTAGCCCTTTTTCCCTTGGGAGTCGCGCTCTCAAGGGTCATCTTTATTTTACCCCCCCGGGCCAGTGCTCGTCGTGAGTGCTGGTCCAAACCGTCAGCCGCCGGTGTACCGGGGGCAACTCTGGGTTCGCCTACGGAAGTTTGGACAATCCGGTGTGCCACGAGAGCGAGATATGTGCAGCTCCTATCAGGATTTGTCGGCACATTAGGCGGCTTTGCTGGTCTTGTTTTATTGCTGTCGAAATGTCTTGTGGCAGGATTCGAGACTGATCGGGTCTTCCGGGAGAAGAATATCCCCGTTGATCGCGAGAGCTTATCATGGGCTAAGTTGGGACACCCTGCGGGGTATAAACTTTCGAGCCGTGCCAGCGGTTATGTGGCAGATGGGAATTTGTTAATATCCGGTTGTAGTAAACTTGAAACAAACTCTTCTAAAATACACCAACCGTATGCGTAACCGTGAGTGTCTCTTTTGGGGTTGATCGAGAGGAGAACACGGTTTACGGGTTATGTCGGCGTAAGTAGGAGTTCAGGATCACTTCTTGATCATTACTAGTTGACGACCGTTCCTTTGTTTCTCTTCTCGCTCTCATTTGCGTATGTTAGCCACCATATATGCTTAGCCGCTGCTGCAACCTCACCACTTTACCCTTCCTTTCCCATTAAGCTTTGCTAGTCTTGATACCCATGGTAATGGGATTGCTGAGTCCTCGTGGCTCACAGATTACTACACCCCCAGTTGCAGGTACAGGTTTGCGATGATCATGGCGTGAGGCGATGTTTGCTTGTATTGGAGTTCTTCTTACGCTTCTTCTTGATCGGGGATAGGTTCGGTCGGCAGCTTTGGGCTAGCAGGGTGGATGTCGTTTGAGCTTCTGTTTATGTTTCATCCGTAGTCGGATGTTGTTCTTGTATATGATGTTGATGTATTCTTGTGGCATTTGTGCCTTATGTATGTATCCCCATCTATTATGTAATGTTGATGTAATGATATCCACCTTGCAAAGCGTTTCAATATCTGGGTCTATCCTTGGTGGGACCTTGAGTTCCTTTTGGATAGGGTGCATATTAGGCGTGTTCAAGTTAGTATCGAGCCTCGACCAACCCTAAGGCCCCCTTGATTGATCGTGTAGTTTGGCGATGTTGAGTCTAGAAAACTTTTTGAGTCTAGTTATATCGGAGTAGGAATTCTTTTACTCCTCAGCCCTTAAATCGCTCTGGTAAGGAATCTTGGCGTAGGTGTTTTGAATTACTCCTCTTCCCTTCAAATTTTTCTTTAGGATCACATGATTGGTTTTTGGTAGTTGTTCCTCAGCTCTTTTCATCCGGTGCATTTCTCGTCAAGTTGACTCGAGCCTCTTCATCTTTGCCAAGTTCAATCCTCAGCTATTTTCGATCGATGTTGTTTCCTGTCCGAAGTTGTCTTTGTTTTTCCACCGCCCACCCTTCTTCTTCTCGGAACGAGTCCGTGTCAGTATCCATCCTACTCGTGCTTGAGTCTTTGCTTTCTTTCCTCAATGATTTCAACGGTGTTTTCTCTTCAAGTTATTAAATGATTCCCCTTCAAATTGCCTTTGTTTTCCGCCCTCCACCTTTTTCTTCCCGAACTGAGTCTGTTTTGACCATCTATCTCATTAGTGTGGAGCCTCTTGGTCTTCCTCAATTATTTCAACGGTGAATTCTCGTCTCGTTTGACATTCTTCATCTCTCTTTCTTCTCTGGTGGACTCAATTCAAGTTTTTGGATTGATCACATTCTTTTCCTTGGATCAAGTGTTCTCCTTGCTCGTTAGCCTCTCGCCATTTAATCCTTCGGAGTGTTCAACACATCTCGGGAGATTCGGCTATGTTGAATTAATTGAGGTCGTCACCTCATTCAAATCTTTCAATTGTTCGGTGCATCATCTATCATTCAACATCCCTTTTCAGCGGTGTTTTCTTTTAGTGGGCCCTAACCCACAGGTTTTTCGAGGATCTTACGACTCTTCTAATTTCCCGGAGTATCTCAGTAATTTTGGTGGTGTTTATCGTCGTCCTTTGAAGATTGAAGAAATTTTCCTCTAAATCTTGCCCGTTCTCCCGAAGATTCGTGGTTCTAGTTTCATGCTATCCTCTCGAATTATTCCGTTTGTCGGATATTCTTTCTTAACCATCCGGAGTTTGTCGTGATTGTTTTTGGAGGCCATCGTTCCAAAGAATTCTTCGCCCTCATCATTCCAGCTATCGTCCTCTAATTATCCGGTGCTTCGTTCAATTGTTCTTTAATCAGCTCATTATCTCTTTGTTCTTTTGCATCTAAATCCCCTCGGGCATATTTGTTCTTCTAATTCTTTCCGTGATTAGTTCTCTTCTCTTCGTTCATTTTCATTTCTAACGGTGGTTAGTTCAAGATTCTTTTCTTTGATTATCACACTAATCCATTCGTTCTTTTCAATCCTACGGTGGTTCATGAAGACTTTCTCAAGTTTTGTGCTATATTCCCTTAATCCTTTTTCGACAAGAATAAGTAGTGTGCAAATCCATTGTTTGTCATCAATTTAATTTGATGAAGGATAAGCATACAATAAATCTTATTCTTATTTCATCCAAGTGATTAATCCTTTCCTTGAGTTTGTTCTTGATGAATAAATTCTACTTCCAAGTTGTTCATCTTTTCTTTTCGGAGTTCAAATTTCCTCCGCCATTTCGTCGGAACCTCCATCTAAATCATCATAAGGCTCATCTTATTCTTTCCTCCTTCATTCTATCTCATCATCTTTTTGTTGCGGTTTCTTCACGGTGGATCGTCATGATTTAATTCATTCTCTCAAGAGTTCATCAAGATTCTTGTTGGCGGAGTCCAAGTATCTTTTCTTCTCGCATCTTGAAGTGTAATTAATTCTCCATATTCTTTTGAAGTGGAGTTTTGCATTTCTTCGTTATTCTCAGCTATCCAATCATTTCCGGTTGTGGCAGGTTATCACCTTATGATCTTGAGATGTTACCGATAAGACCACAACAAGCTTATTCTTTTCGTTGTTGATTTTCTCAACAACTCCGTTCAATCCTTTCTTCTCAGGTTGCTTCTATTTCATTAGTGGCACAAGTTGCCATTTTCTTCTCCGTTCTTTTCATTCAATTCTCTTTCAATTTTTCCGGAGGTTTTGTGTCATGTCTTTATCAAGTATCATTCCGTCCTCTCAAGCTCGTGTTCTATTCCTCCATGTTTTAACCGGTGTGCTGCCTAAATCCTTTCAGTCTTATTCGTTTCTTTTCTCATTCTAACCACTCCGGTTAGAGCGAGTTGTTCATAACCTATCTGATTCCGTGAGCTTTCGATTCTTGTCATTCTCGTCGTTCCTCTCTTCTTCTCGAGTGCTCTCGATTCCTTGCTTCTTCTTTGAGTTCTTGTTTCACCTCATCCTTTTCCCTTCCGTCTCGGTCCTAAGATCTCGGGACGAGATCTCTTGTTAGTGGAGGAGTGTTGTGCGCCCGGATTCGATCGCGGTGTCCGTCAGTTATTCGTCGTTGTTGCCATGTCTTTTGCTTGCGTGTTGCATTTTATCATGTCATCATGTGCATTTCATTTTGCATCGTGTTCGTCTCATGCATCCGAGCATTTTCCCGTTGTCCGTTTTGCAATCCGGCACTCCTATGTCTCCGGCGCCCCTTTTACCTCTTTTAGGTATGCGGGTGTTAAACTTTCTCGGAATGGCCGAGGTTTGTCAAGCGGCCTTGGTATAGCCCAGTGAACCGCTGTCAAGTTTCGTGCCATTTGGAGGTCGTTTGGTACTCCAACGGTTAACCGGGTAACCGTAAAGGCCTCTTTTGTGTGCAGCCCAACACCCCTTCCAAAGTGGCCCAAAACCCATCCTAACCCCCTCCATGCTATCGGTCGTTCGATCACGATCGTGTGGGCGAAAACCGCACCTCATTTGGACTCCCCTAGCTCCCTCTACCTATAAAAACACCTTCCCCTCCGAAATTCCGGATCATTTCACCCCGAAACCCTAGCCCCGCTCCTCTCCCCGCCGCCGGACACGTCCGGACGGAGCCGGACATGTCCGCCCGCGCCCGCAGCCAATCCGCCCCTGCCACGTGGCCGCCGGCCCCGGCCCCTCGCCGGAGTGCGCCGCCCGACCCGCCGCCCGCGTGCTCGGCCGCCGCCCGGGCTCGCGCCGCCGCCCGCGCCCGCGACTCCGCGCTTCGTCGGACCCGCCTCCGCCGCCGCGCCTCGTCCCGCGGACCTCCGCCTCCCCGTCCCTCCGACCGCCGCCCTCGCGGAGAGCCTCGCGGAGCCGCGGGCGGATCCACGGATCTGGGCGAGATCCACCACCACCACCAACCAAGCGCCAGCCCGTCCCGGATCTCTCCGTCCGGGTCTCCTCCATCCCGTTTTCCCGAGGTGCTTTTTTCACCAAGTCCCGAAATTTGCACATTATCATGTCATGTTCATCGCATTGTATCTCTGCATCGTAGCTCCGTTTTGTCGTGTAATATGTCAAATTGTTCGCCTCAGCAGTACATCATTTGATTCCATTGCATCATTTTCATTTGAGCTCATCTTGATGCCCGAAATCCTGTTGGAAGAGGGCTATGTGATGTTAGTTTCAGATTCTTATCGAACATGCACTTTTGTCATTTTGCCATGATTGATGTGTGCATCCTATGAACTTGAGTCCTACATGTGTTTTGTAATATGCCATGCCATCTTTACAGGGGTGTATGCCATGTATTTTGTGATCTCTGTGGTTACTACATGTGTTTTGCGGTCGGGTGATTTATGGGACCCCCTTGACAGTTCGCTTTGAATAAGACTCCTCCGGCAAGGCCCAACATTGGTTTTACCATTTGCCTCACCTAGCCCTTTTTCCCTTGGGATTCGTGCTCTCAAGGATCATCTTTATTTTACCCCGGGCGGTGCTGCGTCGTGAGTGCTGGTCCAAACCGTCGACCGCCGGTGCCACGGGGGCAACTCTGGGTTCGCCTACGGAAGTTTGGACAATCCGGTGTGCCACGAGAGCGAGATATGTGCAGCTCCTATCAGGATTTGTCGGCACATTAGGCGGCTTTGCTGGTCTTGTTTTATTGCTGTCGAAATGTCTTGTGGCAGGATTCGAGACTGATCGGGTCTTCCGGGAGAAGAATATCCCGTTGATCGCGAGAGCTTATCATGGGCTAAGTTGGGACACCCTGCAGGGTATAAACTTTCGAGAGCCGTGCCCGCGGTTATGTGGCAGATGGGAATTTGTTAATATCCGGTTGTAGTAAACTTGAAACAAACTCTTCTAAAATACACCAACCGTATGCGTAACCGTGAGTGTCTCTTTTGGGGTTGATCGAGAGAGAACACGGTTTACGGGTTATGTCGGCGTAAGTAGGAGTTCAGGATCACTTCTTGATCATTACTAGTTGGCGACCGTTCCTTTGTTTCTCTTCTCGCTCTCATTTGCGTATGTTAGCCACCATATATGCTTAGCGCTGCTGCAACCTCACCACTTTACCCTTCCTTTCCCATTAAGCTTTGCTAGTCTTGATACCCATGGTAATGGGATTGCTGAGTCCTCGTGGCTCACAGATTACTACACCCCGATTGCAGGTACAGGTTTGCGATGATCATGGCGTGAGGCGATGTTTGCTTGTATTGGAGTTCTTCTTACGCTTCTTCTTGATCGGGGATAGGTTCGGTCGGCAGCCTGGGCTAGCAGGGTGGATGTCGTTTGAGCTTCTGTTTATGTTTCATCCGTAGTCGGATGTTGTTCTTGTATATGATGTTGATGTATTCTTGTGGCATTTGTGCCTTATGTATATATCCCCATCTATTATGTAATGTTGATGTAATGATATCCACCTTGCAAAGCGTTTCAATATCGGGTCTATCCTTGGTGGGACCTTGAGTTCCTTTTGGATAGGGTGCATATTAGGCGTGTTCAAGTTAGTATCGAGCCTCGACCAACCCTAAGGCCCCCTTGATTGATCGTGTAGTTTGGCGATGTTGAGTCTAGAAAACTTTTTGAGTCTAGTTATATCGGAGTAGGAATTCTTTTACTCCTCAGCCCTTAAATCGCTCTGGTAAGGAATCTTGGCGTAGGTGTTTTGAATTACTCCTCTTCCCTTCAAATTTTTCTTTAGGATCACATGATTGGTTTTTGGTAGTTGTTCCTCAGCTCTTTTCATCCGGTGCATTTCTCGTCAAGTTGACTCGAGCCTCTTCATCTTTGCCAAGTTCAATCCTCAGCTATTTTCGATCGATGTTGTTTCCTGTCCGAAGTTGTCTTTGTTTTCCCACCGCCCACCCTTCTTCTTCTCGGAACGAGTCCGTGTCAGTATCCATCCTACTCGTCTTGAGTCTTTGCTTTCTTTCCTCAATGATTTCAACGGTGTTTTCTCTTCAAGTTATTAAATGATTCCCCTTCAAATTGCCTTTGTTTTCCGCCCTCCACCTTTTTCTTCCCGAGCCTGAGTCTGTTTGACCATCTATCTCATTCGTGTGGAGCCTCTTGGTCTTCCCTCAATTATTTCAACGGTGAATTCTCGTCTCGTTTGACATTCTTCATCTCTCTTTCTTCTCTGGTGGACTCAATTCAAGTTTTTGGATTGATCACATTCTTTTCCTTGGATCAAGTGTTCTCCTTGCTCGTTAGCCTCTCGCCATTTAATCCTTCGGAGTGTTCAACACATCTCGGGAGATTCGGCTATGTTGAATTAATTGAGTCGTCACCTCATTCAAATCTTTCAATTGTTCGGTGCATCATCTATCTGTTCAACATCCCTTTTCAGCGGTGTTTTCTTTTAGTGGGCCCTAACCCACAGGTTTTTCGAGGATCTTACGACTCTTCTAATTTCCCGGAGTATCTCAGTAATTTTGGTGGTGTTTATCGTCGTCCTTTGAAGATTGAAGAATTTTTCCTCTAAATCTTGCCCGTTCTCCGAAGATTCGTGGTTCTAGTTTCATGCTATCCTCTCGAATTATTCCGTTTGTCGGATATTCTTTCTTAACCATCCGGAGTTTGTCGTGATTTGTTTTTGAGGCCATCGTTCGGAAGAATTCTTCGCCCTCATCATTCCAGCTATCGTCCTCTAATTATCCGGTGCTTCGTTCAATTGTTCTTTAATCAGCTCATTATCTCTTTGTTCTTTTGCATCTAAATCCCCTCGAGGCATATTTGTTCTTCTAATTCTT
This sequence comes from Aegilops longissima, assembly GCA_021605205.1. Classification (NCBI taxonomy): domain Eukaryota; kingdom Viridiplantae; phylum Streptophyta; class Magnoliopsida; order Poales; family Poaceae; genus Aegilops; species Aegilops longissima. The sequence continues at coordinate 19,979 of JAHIAM010001916.1, forward strand.
TCCGTGATTAGTTCTCTTCTCTTCGTTCATTTTCATTTCTAACGGTGGTTCGTTCAAGATTCTTTTCTTTGATTATCACACTAATCCATTCGTTCTTTTCAATCCTACGGTGGTTCATGAAGACTTTCTCAAGTTTTGTGCTATATTCCCTTAATCCTTTTTCGACAAGAATAAGTAGTGTGCAAATCCATTGTTTGTCATCAATTTAATTTGATGAAGGATAAGCATACAATAAATCTTATTCTTATTTCATCCAAGTGATTAATCCTTTCCTTGAGTTTGTTCTTGATGAATAAATTCTACTTCCAAGTTGTTCATCTTTTCTTTTCGGAGTTCAAATTTCCTCCGCCATTTCGTGGAACCTCCATCTAAATCATCATAAGGCTCATCTTATTCTTTCCTCCTTCATTCTATCTCATCATCTTTTTGTTGCGGATTTCTTCACGGTGGATCGTCATGATTTAATTCATTCTCTCAAGAGTTCATCAAGATTCTTGTTGGCGGAGTCCAAGTATCTTTTCTTCTCGCATCTTGAAGTGTAATTAATTCTCCATATTCTTTTGAAGTGGAGTTTTGCATTTCTTCGTTATTCTCAGCTATCCAATCATTTCCGGTTGTGGCAGGTTATCACCTTATGATCTTGAGATGTTACCGATAAGACCACAACAAGCTTATTCTTTTCGTTGTTGATTTTCTCAACAACTCCGTTCAATCCTTTCTTCTCAGGTTGCTTCTATTTCATTAGTGGCACAAGTTGCCATTTTCTTCTCCGTTCTTTTCATTCAATTCTCTTTCAATTTTTCGGAGGTTTTGTGTCATGTCTTTATCAAGTATCATTCCGTCCTCTCAAGCTCGTGTTCTATTCCTCCATGTTTTAACGGTGTGCTGCCTAAATCCTTTCAGTCTTATTCGTTTCTTTTCTCATTCTAACCACTCCGGTTAGAGCGAGTTGTTCATAACCTATCTGATTCCGTGAGCTTTCGATTCTTGTCATTCTCGTCGTTCCTCTCTTCTTCTCGAGTGCTCTCGATTCCTTGCTTCTTCTTTGAGTTCTTGTTTCACCTCATCCTTTTCCCTTCCGTCTCGGTCCTAAGATCTCGGGGCGAGATCTCTTGTTAGTGGAGGAGTGTTATGCGCCCGGATTCGATCGCCCGGTGTCCGTCGGTTATTCGTCGTTGTTGCCATGTCTTTTGCTTGCGTGTTGCATTTTATCATGTCATCATGTGCATTTCATTTTGCATCGTGTTCGTCTCATGCATCCGAGCATTTTCCCGTTGTCCGTTTTGCAATCCGGCACTCCTATGTCTCCGGCGCCCCTTTTACCTCTTTTAGGTATGCGGGTGTTAAACTTTCTCGGAATGGCCGAGGTTTGTCAAGCGGCCTTGGTATAGCCCGGTGAACCGCTGTCAAGTTCGTGCCATTTGGAGGTCGTTTGGTACTCAGCAGTTAACGGGTAACCGTAAAGGCCTCTTTGTGTGCAGCCCAACACCCCTTCAAAGTGGCCAAAACCCATCCTAACCCCTCCATGCTATCGGTCGTTCGATCACGATCGTGTGGTAACCGCACCTCATTTGGACTCCCTAGCTCCCTCTACCTATAAAACACCTTCCCCTCGAAATTCGGATCATTTCACCCGAAACCCTAGCCCGCTCCTCTCCCGCCGCCGGACACGTCCGGGCGGGCGGACATATCGCCCGCGCCCGCAGCCAATCCGCCCCTGCCGCGTGGCGCGGCCCCGGCCCTCGCCCGAGTCGCCGCCCGACCCGCCGCCCGCGTGCTCCGGCCGCCGCCCGAGCTCCGCGCGCCGCCGCCGCGCCCGCGAGCTCCCGCTTCGTCGGACCCGCCTCCGCCGCCGCGCCTCGTCCCGCCGGACCTCCGCCTCCCCGTCCCTCCGACCGCCGCCCCGCGCCGGAGGCCTCGCGAGCCGCGGGCGGATCCACGGATCTGGGCGAGATCCACCACCACCACCAACCAAGCGCCAGCCCGTCCCGGATCTCTCCGTCCGGGTCTCCTCCATCCCGTTTTCCCGAGGTGCTTTTTTCACCAAGTCCCGAAATTTGCACATTATCATGTCATGTTCATCGCATTGTATCTCTGCATCGTAGCTCCGTTTTGTGCGTGTAATATGTCAAATTGTTAGCCTCAGCAGTACATCATTTGATTCCATTGCATCATTTTCATTTGAGCTCATCTTGATGCCGAAATCCTGTTGGAAGAGGGCTATGTGATGTTAGTTTCAGATTCTTATCAGAACATGCACTTTTGTCATTTTTGCCATGATTGATGTGTGCATCCTATGAACTTGAGTCCTACATGTGTTTTGTAATATGCCATGCCATCTTTACAGGGGTGTATGCCATGTATTTTGTGATCTCTGTGGTTACTACATGTGTTTTGCGGTCGGGTGATTTATGGGACCCCCTTGACAGTTCGCTTTGAATAAGACTCCTCCGGCAAGGCCCAACATTGGTTTTACCATTTGCCTCACCTAGCCCTTTTTCCCTTGGGAGTCGCGCTCTCAAGGGTCATCTTTATTTACCCCCGGGCGGTGCTCGTCGTGAGTGCTGGTCCAAACCGTCGACCGCCGGTGGCCGAGGGCAACTCTGGGTTCGCCTACGGAAGTTTGGACAATCCGGTGTGCCACGAGAGCGAGATATGTGCAGCTCCTATCAGGATTTGTCGGCACATTGAGGCGGCTTTGCTGGTCTTGTTTTATTGCTGTCGAAATGTCTTGTGGCAGGATTCGAGACTGATCGGGTCTTCCGGGAGAAGAATATCCCGTTGATCGCGAGAGCTTATCATGGGCTAAGTTGGGACACCCTGCAGGGTATAAACTTTCGAGAGCCGTGCCAGCGGTTATGTGGCAGATGGGAATTTGTTAATATCCGGTTGTAGTAAACTTGAAACAAACTCTTCTAAAATACACCAACCGTGTGCGTAACGTGAGTGTCTCTTTTGGGGTTGATCGAGAGGAGAACACGGTTTACGGGTTATGTCGGCGTAAGTAGGAGTTCAGGATCACTTCTTGATCATTACTAGTTGGCGACCGTTCCTTTGTTTCTCTTCTCGCTCTCATTTGCGTATGTTAGCCACCATATATGCTTAGCGCTGCTGCAACCTCACCACTTTACCCTTCCTTTCCCATTAAGCTTTGCTAGTCTTGATACCCATGGTAATGGGATTGCTGAGTCCTCGTGGCTCACAGATTACTACACCCCAGTTGCAGGTACAGGTTTGCGATGATCATGGCGTGAGGCGATGTTTGCTTGTATTGGAGTTCTTCTTACGCTTCTTCTTGATCGGGGATAGGTTCCGGTCGGCAGCACTGGGCTAGCAGGGTGGATGTCGTTTGAGCTTCTGTTTATGTTTCATCCGTAGTCGGATGTTGTTCTTGTATATGATGTTGATGTATTCTTGTGGCATTTGTGCCTTATGTATGTATCCCCATCTATTATGTAATGTTGATGTAATGATATCCACCTTGCAAAGCGTTTCAATATCGGGTCTATCCTTGGTGGGACCTTGAGTTCCTTTTGGATAGGGTGCATATTAGGCGTGTTCAAGTTAGTATCGAGCCTCGACCAACCCTAAGGCCCCCTTGATTGATCGTGTAGTTTGGCGATGTTGAGTCTAGAAAACTTTTTGAGTCTAGTTATATCGGAGTAGGAATTCTTTTACTCCTCAGCCCTTAAATCGCTCTGGTAAGGAATCTTGGCGTAGGTGTTTTGAATTACTCCTCTTCCCTTCAAATTTTTCTTTAGGATCACATGATTGGTTTTTGGTAGTTGTTCCTCAGCTCTTTTCATCCGGTGCATTTCTCGTCAAGTTGACTCGAGCCTCTTCATCTTTGCCAAGTTCAATCCTCAGCTATTTTCGATCGATGTTGTTTCCCTGTCCGAAGTTGTCTTTGTTTTCCCACCCGCCCACCCTTCTTCTTCTCGGAACGAGTCCGTGTCAGTATCCATCCTACTCGTCGGAGTCTTTGCTTTCTTTCCTCAATGATTTCAACGGTGTTTTCTCTTCAAGTTATTAAATGATTCCCCTTCAAATTGCCTTTGTTTTCCGCCCTCCACCCTTTTTCTTCCCGAACTGAGTCTGTTTGACCATCTATCTCATTCGTGTGGAGCCTCTTGGTCTTCCCTCAATTATTTCAACGGTGAATTCTCGTCTCGTTTGACATTCTTCATCTCTCTTTCTTCTCTGGTGGACTCAATTCAAGTTTTTGGATTGATCACATTCTTTTCCTTGGATCAAGTGTTCTCCTTGCTCGTTAGCCTCTCGCCATTTAATCCTTCGGAGTGTTCAACACATCTCGGGAGATTCGGCTATGTTGAATTAATTGAGGTCGTCACCTCATTCAAATCTTTCAATTGTTCGGTGCATCATCTATCTGTTCAACATCCCTTTTCAGCGGTGTTTTCTTTTAGTGGGCCCTAACCCACAGGTTTTTCGAGGATCTTACGACTCTTCTAATTTCCCGGAGTATCTCAGTACTTTTGGTGGTGTTTATCGTCGTCCTTTGAAGATTGAAGAATTTTTCCTCTAAATCTTGCCCGTTCTCCGAAGATTCGTGGTTCTAGTTTCATGCTATCCTCTCGAATTATTCCGTTTGTCGGATATTCTTTCTTAACCATCCGGAGTTTGTCGTGATTGTTTTTGGAGGCCATCGTTCGGAAGAATTCTTCGCCCTCATCATTCCAGCTATCGTCCTCTAATTATCCGGTGCTTCGTTCAATTGTTCTTTAATCAGCTCATTATCTCTTTGTTCTTTTGCATCTAAATCCCCTCGGGCATATTTGTTCTTCTAATTCTTTCCGTGATTAGTTCTCTTCTCTTCGTTCATTTTCATTTCTAACGGTGGTTCGTTCAAGATTCTTTTCTTTGATTATCACACTAATCCATTCGTTCTTTTCAATCCTACGGTGGTTCATGAAGACTTTCTCAAGTTTTGTGCTATATTCCCTTAATCCTTTTTGACAAGAATAAGTAGTGTGCAAATCCATTGTTTGTCATCAATTTAATTTGATGAAGGATAAGCATACAATAAATCTTATTCTTATTTCATCCAAGTGATTAATCCTTTCCTTGAGTTTGTTCTTGATGAATAAATTCTACTTCCAAGTTGTTCATCTTTTCTTTTCGGAGTTCAAATTTCCTCCGCCATTTCCTTGGAACCTCCATCTAAATCATCATAAGGCTCATCTTATTCTTTCCTCCTTCATTCTATCTCATCATCTTTTTGTTGCGGTTTCTTCACGGTGGATCGTCATGATTTAATTCATTCTCTCAAGAGTTCATCAAGATTCTTGTTGGCGGAGTCAAGTATCTTTTCTTCTCGCATCTTGAAGTGTAATTAATTCTCCATATTCTTTTGAAGTGGAGTTTTGCATTTCTTCGTTATTCTCAGCTATCCAATCATTTCCGGTTGTGGCAGGTTATCACCTTATGATCTTGAGATGTTACCGATAAGACCACAACAAGCTTATTCTTTTCGTTGTTGATTTTCTCAACAACTCCGTTCAATCCTTTCTTCTCAGGTTGCTTCTATTTCATTAGTGGCACAAGTTGCCATTTTCTTCTCCGTTCTTTTCATTCAATTCTCTTTCAATTTTTCCGGAGGTTTTGTGTCATGTCTTTATCAAGTATCATTCCGTCCTCTCAAGCTCGTGTTCTATTCCTCCATGTTTTAACCGGTGTGCTGCCTAAATCCTTTCAGTCTTATTCGTTTCTTTTCTCATTCTAACCACTCCGGTTAGAGCGAGTTGTTCATAACCTATCTGATTCCGTGAGCTTTCGATTCTTGTCATTCTCGTCGTTCCTCTCTTCTTCTCGAGTGCTCTCGATTCCTTGCTTCTTCTTTGAGTTCTTGTTTCACCTCATCCTTTTCCCTTCCGTCTCGGTCCTAAGATCTCGGGACGAGATCTCTTGTTAGTGGAGGAGTGTTGTGCGCCCGGATTCGATCGCCGGTGTCCGTCGAGTTATTCGTCGTTGTTGCCATGTCTTTTGCTTGCGTGTTGCATTTTATCATGTCATCATGTGCATTTCATTTTGCATCGTGTTCGTCTCATGCATCCGAGCATTTTCCCGTTGTCCGTTTTGCAATCCGGCACTCCTATGTCTCCGGCGCCCCTTTTACCTCTTTTAGGTATGCGGGTGTTAAACTTTCTCGGAATGGCCGAGGTTTGTCAGCGGCCTTGGTATAGCCCGGTGAACCGCTTTGTCAAGTTTCGTGCCATTTGGAGTCGTTTGGTACTCAGCAGTTAACGGGTAACCGTAAAGGCCTCTTTGTGTGCAGCCCAACCCCTTCAAAGTGGCCCAAAACCCATCCTAACCCCTCCATGCTATCGGTCGTTCGATCACGATCGTGTGGTAACCGCACCTCATTTGGACTCCCCTAGCTCCCTCTACCTATAAAACACCTTCCCCTCGAAATTCGGATCATTTCACCCGAAACCCTAGCCCGCTCCTCTCCCCGCCCGGACACGTCCGGGCGCAGGCGGACATATCGCCCGCGCCCGCAGCCAATCCGCCCTGCTGCGTGGCGCGGCCCGGCCCTCGCCCGAAGTCGCCGCCCGACCCGCCGCCCGCGTGCTCGGACCCGCCGCCGCGCTCCGGCCCGCGCCCGCTTCGCCGCGCCGCCGCCCGCCCGCGGATCTCCGCGAGCTCCCGCGCTTCGTCGGACCCGCCTCCGCCGCCGCGCCTCGTCCCCGCCCGGACCTCCGCCTCCCCGTCCCTCCGACCGCCGCCCTCGCGGACCTCGCCTCCGCCGCCGCGCTCGTCCCCGCCGGACCTCCGCCTCCCCTTCGCGCGCGAGCCGCGGGCGGATCCACGGATCTGGGCGAGATCCACCACCACCACCAACCAAGCGCCAGCCCGTCCCGGATCTCTCCGTCCCGGGTCTCCTCCATCCCGTTTTCCCCGAGGTGCTTTTTTTTTCACCAAGTCCCCGAAATTTGCACATTATCATGTCATGTTCATCGCATTGTATCTCTGCATACGTAGCTCCGTTTTGTGCGTGTAATATGTCAAATTGTTCGCCTCAATGAGTACATCATTTGATTCCATTGCATCATTTTCATTTGAGCTCATCTTGATGCCCGAAATCCTGTTGGAAGAGGGCTATGTGATGTTAGTTTCAGATTCTTATCAGAACATGCACTTTTGTCATTTTTGCCATGATTGATGTGTGCATCCTATGAACTTGAGTCCTACATGTGTTTTGTAATATGCCATGCCATCTTTACAGGGGTGTATGCCATGTATTTTTGTGATCTCTGTGGTTACTACATGTGTTTTGCGGTCGGGTGATTTATGGGACCCCCTTGACAGTTCGCTTTGAATAAGACTCCTCCGGCAAGGCCCAACATTGGTTTTACCATTTGCCTCACCTAGCCCTTTTTCCCTTGGGAGTCGCGCTCTCAAGGGTCATCTTTATTTACCCCCGGGCCAGTGCTCGTCGTGAGTGCTGGTCCAAACCGTCGACCGCCGGTGTACCGAGGGCAACTCTGGGTTCGCCTACGGAAGTTTGGACAATCCGGTGTGCCACGAGAGCGAGATATGTGCAGCTCCTATCAGGATTTGTCGGCACATTGAGGCGGCTTTGCTGGTCTTGTTTTATTGCTGTCGAAATGTCTTGTGGCAGGATTCGAGACTGATCGGGTCTTCCGGGGAAGAATATCCTTCGTTGATCGCGAGAGCTTATCATGGGCTAAGTTGGGACACCCTGCAGGGTATAAACTTTCGAGAGCCGTGCCGCGGTTATGTGGCAGATGGGAATTTGTTAATATCCGGTTGTAGTAAACTTGAAACAAACTCTTCTAAAATACACCAACCGTGTGCGTAACCGTGAGTGTCTCTTTTCGGGGTTGATCGAGAGGAGAACACGGTTTCCGGGTTATGTCGGCGTAAGTAGGAGTTCAGGATCACTTCTTGATCATTACTAGTTGCGACCGTTCCTTTGTTTCTCTTCTCGCTCTCATTTGCGTATGTTAGCCACCATATATGCTTAGCCGCTGCTGCAACCTCACCACTTTACCCTTCCTTTCCCATTAAGCTTTGCTAGTCTTGATACCCATGGTAATGGGATTGCTGAGTCCTCGTGGCTCTGATTACTACACCCCAGTTGCAGGTACAGGTTTGCGATGATCATGGCGTGAGGCGATGTTTGCTTGTATTGGAGTTCTTCTTACGCTTCTTCTTGATCGGGGATAGGTTCGGTCGGCAGCCTTGGGCTAGCAGAGGTGGATGTCGTTTGAGCTTCATTTATGTTTCATCCGTAGTCGGATGTTGTTCTTGTATATGATGTTGATGTATTCTTGTGGCATTTGTGCCTTATGTATGTATCCCCATCTATTATGTAATGTTGATGTAATGATATCCACCTTGCAAAGCGTTTCAATATCTGGGTCTATCCTTGGTGGGACCTTGAGTTCCTTTTGGATAGGGTGCATATTAGGCGTGTTCAAGTTAGTATCGAGCCTCGACCAACCCTAAGGCCCCCTTGATTGATCGTGTAGTTTGGCGATGTTGAGTCTAGAAGAAAACTTTTTGAGTCTAGTTATATCGGAGTAGGAATTCTTTTTACTCCTCAGCCCTTAAATCGCTCTGGTAAGGAATCTTGGCGTAGGTGTTTTGAATTACTCCTCTTCCCTTCAAATTTTTCTTTAGGATCACGCATGATTGGTTTTTGGTAGTTGTTCCTCAGCTCTTTTCATCCGGTGCATTTCTCGTCAAGTTGACTCGAGCCTCTTCATCTTTGCCAAGTTCAATCCTCAGCTATTTTCGATCGATGTTGTTTCCTGTCCGAAGTTGTCTTTGTTTTCCCACCGCCCACCCTTCTTCTTCTCGGAACGAGTCCGTGTCAGTATCCATCCTACTCGTGCTTGAGTCTTTGCTTTCTTTCCTCAATGATTTCAACGGTGTTTTCTCTTCAAGTTATTAAATGATTCCCCTTCAAATTGCCTTTGTTTTCCGCCCTCCACCCTTTTTCTTCCCGGAGCCTGAGTCTGTTTGACCATCTATCTCATTCGTGTGGAGCCTCTTGGTCTTCCCTCAATTATTTCAACGGTGAATTCTCGTCTCGTTTGACATTCTTCATCTCTCTTTCTTCTCTGGTGGACTCAATTCAAGTTTTTGGATTGATCACATTCTTTTCCTTGGATCAAGTGTTCTCCTTGCTCGTTAGCCTCTCGCCATTTAATCCTTCGGAGTGTTCAACACATCTCGGGAGATTCGGCTATGTTGAATTAATTGAGGTCGTCACCTCATTCAAATCTTTCAATTGTTCGGTGCATCATCTATCTGTTCAACATCCCTTTTCAGCGGTGTTTTCTTTTAGTGGGCCCTAACCCACAGGTTTTTCCAGGATCTTACGACTCTTCTAATTTCCCGGAGTATCTCAGTACTTTTGGTGGTGTTTATCGTCGTCCTTTGAAGATTGAAGAAATTTTCCTCTAAATCTTGCCCGTTCTCCCGAAGATTCGTGGTTCTAGTTTCATGCTATCCTCTCGAATTATTCCGTTTGTCGGATATTCTTTCTTAACCATCCGGAGTTTGTCGTGATTGTTTTTGGAGGCCATCGTTCGGAAGAATTCTTCGCCCTCATCATTCCAGCTATCGTCCTCTAATTATCCGGTGCTTCGTTCAATTGTTCTTTAATCAGCTCATTATCTCTTTGTTCTTTTGCATCTAAATCCCCTCAGGCATATTTGTTCTTCTAATTCTTTCCGGCGATTTGTTCTCTTCTCTTCGTTCATTTTCATTTCTAACGGTGGTTCGTTCAAGATTCTTTTCTTTGATTATCACACTAATCCATTCGTTCTTTTCAATCCTACGGTGGTTCATGAAGACTTTCTCAAGTTTTGTGCTATATTCCCTTAATCCTTTTTCGACAAGAATAAGTAGTGTGCAAATCCATTGTTTGTCATCAATTTAATTTGATGAAGGATAAGCATACAATAAATCTTATTCTTATTTCATCCAAGTGATTAATCCTTTCCTTGAGTTTGTTCTTGATGAATAAATTCTACTTCCAAGTTGTTCATCTTTTCTTTTCGGAGTTCAAATTTCCTCCGCCATTTATGGAACCTCCATCTAAATCATCATAAGGCTCATCTTATTCTTTCCTCCTTCATTCTATCTCATCATCTTTTTGTTGCGGATTTCTTCACGGTGGATCGTCATGATTTAATTCATTCTCTCAAGAGTTCATCAAGATTCTTGTTGGCGGAGTCAAGTATCTTTTCTTCTCGCATCTTGAAGTGTAATTAATTCTCCATATTCTTTTGAAGTGGAGTTTTGCATTTCTTCGTTATTCTCAGCTATCCAATCATTTCCGGTTGTGGCAGGTTATCACCTTATGATCTTGAGATGTTACCGATAAGACCACAACAAGCTTATTCTTTTCGTTGTTGATTTTCTCAACAACTCCGTTCAATCCTTTCTTCTCAGGTTGCTTCTATTTCATTAGTGGCACAAGTTGCCATTTTCTTCTCCGTTCTTTTCATTCAATTCTCTTTCAATTTTTCCGGAGGTTTTGTGTCATGTCTTTATCAAGTATCATTCCGTCCTCTCAAGCTCGTGTTCTATTCCTCCATGTTTTAACCGGTGTGCTGCCTAAATCCTTTCAGTCTTATTCGTTTCTTTTCTCATTCTAACCACTCCGGTTAGAGCGAGTTGTTCATAACCTATCTGATTCCGTGAGCTTTCGATTCTTGTCATTCTCGTCGTTCCTCTCTTCTTCTCGAGTGCTCTCGATTCCTTGCTTCTTCTTTGAGTTCTTGTTTCACCTCATCCTTTTCCCTTCCGTCTCGGTCCTAAGATCTCGGGACGAGATCTCTTGTTAGTGGAGGAGTGTTATGCGCCCGGATTCGATGCGCCAGGTGTCCGTCAGTTATTCGTCGTTGTTGCCATGTCTTTTGCTTGCGTGTTGCATTTTATCATGTCATCATGTGCATTTCATTTTGCATCGTGTTCGTCTCATGCATCCGAGCATTTTCCCGTTGTCCGTTTTGCAATCCGGCACTCCTATGTCTCCGGCGCCCCTTTTACCTCTTTTAGGTGTGCGGGTGTTAAACTTTCTCGGAATGGCCGAGGTTTGTCAAGCGGCCTTGGTATAGCCCGGTGAACCGCTGTCAAGTTTCGTGCCATTTGGAGGTCGTTTGGTACTCAGCAGTTAACGGGTAACCGTAAAGGCCTCTTTGTGTGCAGCCCAACACCCTTCAAAGTGGCCCAAAACCCATCCTAACCCCTCCATGCTATCGGTCGTTCGATCACGATCGTGTGGTAACCGCACCTCATTTGGACTCCCTAGCTCCCTCTACCTATAAAACACCTTCCCTCGAAATTCGGATCATTTCACCCGAAACCCTAGCCCGCTCCTCTCCCGCCGCGGACACGTCCGGGCGGGCGGACATATCGCCGCGCCCGCAGCCAATCCGCCCCTGCCGTGTGGCGCGGCCCGGCCCTCGCCCGAGTCGCCGCCCGACCCGCCGCGCGCGTGCTCCGGCGCCGCGCGAGCTTCGCGCGCCGCCGCCGCGCCCGCGAGCTCCAGCGCTTCGTCGGACCCGCCTCCGCCGCGCGCCTCGTCCCGCCGGACCTCCGCCTCCCGTCCCTCCGACCGCCGCCCTCGCGCGGAGGCCTCGCTGGAGCCGCGGGCGGATCCACGGATCTGGGCGAGATCCACCACCACCACCAACCAAGCGCCAGCCCGTCCCGGATCTCTCCGTCCCGGGTCTCCTCCATCCCGTTTTCCCCGAGGTGCTTTTTTTTTCACCAAGTCCCCGAAATTTGCACATTATCATGTCATGTTCATCGCATTGTATCTCCGCATCCGTAGCTCCGTTTTGTGCGTGTAATATGTCAAATTGTTCGCTTCAACGAGTACATCATTTGATTCCATTGCATCATTTTCATTTGAGCTCATCTTGGTGCCCGAAATGCTGTTGGAAGAGGGCTATGTGATGTTAGTTTCAGATTCTTATCAGAACATGCACTTTTGTCATTTTTGCCATGATTGATGTGTGCATCCTATGAACTTGATTCCTACATGTGTTTTGTAATATGCCATGCCATCTTTACAGGGGTGTATGCCATGTATTTTTGTGATCTCTGTGGTTCTGAGCACAAGCATGCAAACTAGGCTTCATGATGTTGCTGATTTCAGCCCTATTACTGCTGATATTTTTATGCCATGTTAACTTGATGCTACCGAGAGATCCATGCTTATTTTGAGATACTTCAGTAAGGATGTTTTGAACATATGGTTATTCTCTATCCATCCATGCCCTTGTTTGCAATTATGGAGTGCCATAGCTTGAGTCAATCGAGCTCTACTTTTGCTATAAAATGTTCCTGGCAGATTGTTTACATGTTATTCAATTTTGCCAAGGTTGTTGTAGTTGATCCTTGCATGCTATGTTGTTGTTCTTGCCATGTATAGCTTCTATGCCATGTCTTCTTACTGTGAGTTGCCTTGCCATGCCATGTATTGCTCTGTGGTGAGTGGTTCAAGCTCACCAACATGCCTACTATCGTTGTTCCTGCCATGTATGAATCTGTAATATAACTTGCTATGTTTACATGGGTGCCATCATATTTTCTGATCCTTTTTGGCTCATGGTCAGTAAGGACTTTTGTTCTATGGGTTTAGTAGATTCATGCCATGTCTTTGTTTGCCATGATAAGTTCCTGTAACATGTTGTTTGATAGCTCTAAACATTGCAACTTTGATGTTATTTCTGATAAGTCTGAAACTGTTATTATTTGCAATCTTGTCATGTCATTTTGAGCATGTTCTAGTGATTTCTGGAGATAGCTCAGTGTTCATGTTTTGTCATGCTTTACCTGTACATCATGTCCATGCCTTTTGTTATTACGTTGAGATGATGTAGCTTGTTGTTTTGATGCTTGCAATATGCCTAGTTGCTGTTTTGGACAGATTGTTGTCATACTTGTATTGTGTGTATGTGTTGAACCGTTGCTCCGTTTTGAGTGTGCTCTATATGAAACTTGCTTGATTTTGCATGTAGTTTCATATTATCATGTTGCATCCATGTTTTGAGGTGCTTGCTTGATGTTTGTATGCATTTTGTATCAATGCCATGTTTAACTTGTTTTGCTCATATCTTCTAGGCGTAGCTCGAATCTAATGAACTTTATATGTAACTTGACTAGAATTTCGTGTAGATCATCGTGGTGCATCTTAACTTGCTGTTTAACAACTTGAACATAAGGTTTATTCAGATCTGGACCAATTTCGAAATTTGCATATGAGGACTTACGGAATTGTTATATGTTGTTCGGCCTCATTTAAACTTGCTTTGATGTGTTCTTGTTTGCATCATCCCTTGCCATGAGTAGCCTCATGTAGTCTTGTCATGCATCATGCTTGGTTGTGCATCATGTCTTGTCTATGTGTGGTGTGTTTACTATGTTGTGTGCTTCTTCTTGTTAGTTCCTGTTTCGTTGCGATCGTGAGGATTCGTTCGTCTACGCTTGGTTCGGCTTCATCCGTTCGTCTTCTTCATGGACTCGTTCTTCTTCCTAGCGGGATTTCAGGCAAGATGACCGCTACCCTGGATCTCACTACTATCATTGCTATGCTAGTTGCTTCGTTCTATCGCTATGCTGCGCTACCTATTACCTGTTTATCAAGCCATCCCAATTTGCCATGTCAGCCTCTAACCTTTGCACCCTTCCTAGCATACCGTTGTTTGGCTATGTTACCGCTTTGCTCAGCCCCTCTTATAGCGTTGTTAGTTGCAGGTGAAGATGAAGTTTGTTCCTTGTTGGAACATGGAGATGTTGTTCCTTGTTGGAACATGTTTACTTGTTGGGATATCACAATACCTCTTATATTATTAATGCATCTATATACTTGGTAAAGGGTGGAAGGCTCGGCCTTATGCCTTGTGTTTTGTTCCACTCTTGCCGCCCTAGTTTCCGTCATATCGGTATTATGTTCCCGGATTTTGCGTCCCTAACGCGGTCGGGTGATTTATGGGACCCCCTTGACAGTTCGCTTTGAATAAGACTCCTCCGGCAAGGCCCAACATTGGTTATACCATTTGCCTCACCTAGCCCTTTTTCCTTGGGAGTCGCGCTCTCAAGGGTCATCTTTATTTTACCCCCGGGCGGTGCTCGTCGTGAGTGCTGGTCCAAACCGTCGACCGCCGGTGTGCCAGGGCAACTCTGGGTTCGCCTACGGAAGTTTGGACAATCCGGTTTGCCACGAGAGCGAGATATGTGCAGCTCCTATCAGGATTTGTCGGCACATTCGAGGTGGCTTTGCTGGTCTTGTTTTATTGCTGTCGAAATGTCTTGTGGCGGGATTCGAGACTGATCGGGTCTTCCGGGAGAAGAATATCCTTCGTTGATCGCGAGAGCTTATCATGGGCTAAGTTGGGACACCCTGCAGGGTATAAACTTTCGAGCCGTGCCGCGGTTATGTGGCAGATGGGAATTTGTTAATATCCGGTTGTAGTAAACTTGAAACAAACTCTTCTAAAATACACCAACCGTGTGCGTAACCGTGAGTGTCTCTTTTGGGGTTGATCGAGAGGAGAACACGGTTTACGGGTTATGTCGGCGTAAGTAGGAGTTCAGGATCACTTCTTGATCATTACTAGTTGACAACCGTTCCTTTGTTTCTCTTCTCGCTCTCATTTGCGTATGTTAGCCACCATATATGCTTAGCAGCTGCTGCAACCTCACCACTTTACCCTTCCTTTCCCATTAAGCTTTGCTAGTCTTGATACCCATGGTAATGGGATTCTTTGAGTCCTCGTGGCTCACAGATTACTACACCCCGATTGCAGGTACAGGTTTGCGATGATC
>JAHIAM010001917.1:0-24395 GCA_021605205.1 Aegilops longissima
AGCCATCGAGAACATGCCTACACTTCCGCATACATTTTACGAGAGAGAACCACCTACTCATGTGTTGAGGTCAAGATATTCCATTCCAACCACATAAATCTTGATCTCTAGCCTTCTCCAACACTTTCCACTCAAATCATCTTTCCACAAAATCCTATCCTATGAGAGAGTTTTGAGTGTTGGGATACTATCATTTTGAAGCACAAGAGCAAGGAGTTACAGTGGCGCCCTCGATTCAATCGTACACTAATCATGCGCAAATGTATGCGATCAAGATCAAGACTCACGGGAAGATATCACAACACAACTCTACAAATAAAATAAGTCATACAAGCATCATAATACAAGCCGAGGGGCCACGAGGGCTCGAATACAAGTGCTCGATCATAGGCGAGTCGTGGAAGCAACAATATCTGAAATCTGAGACATAAGTTAAACAAGGTGCCATAAGATGGCTAGCACAAAGCTGGGATACAGATCGAAGAGGACAGGCCTCCTGCACGGGATCCTCCTAGGTCACTCTGGTAGGTCGTCGTCGGGCTGCTGCGTAGTAGTAGGCGCCTCGGAGTAGTAGTAAATGCGTAGTCGGGGCGTCGGATCCTGGCCCCATCGTGCGATTGCGACAATCGAGTAGAGATAGGGAAAAGGGAAACAAGGCAACCGTGAGTACTCATCCAAAGTACTACTTAAACAAGGAGCTACACTACATATGCAAGGATATATGTGTAAAGGCCATATCGATGGACTGAGCTGCAGAATGCGAGAATAGAGAAGACCTAGTCCTATCGAAGACTAGCATCTTCGGAAACCACCATCTTGCAGCAAACAAGAGGAGTAGAGTAACATAACTTAAAGTAGCAGTAGTGTTATCAACCTCGGCGAGAGATCCTTTCTCGACTCCTGCGAGAAAAGAAATCCCGAGCCATACTATCCGATTATTATCACAATCAAAGCTCATATCCATGTCTCATCTCAAGTAACCAGTTCTAGTTGTATCGATCGGGATACAACTCCAAGCGTCCGTTGCCGTGGGACAGGCTATCGATAGATGTTTTCTTCCCTGCGGTGCACCAACTTACCCACCACGCTTCGCTTAACTCGGCGGACACACTTTCGAGGTCATGCCCGGCCTCGGTCAAACAATCGCCGCAACCCGACCTGAAGCAATAGAGGCCAACACGCGGACTAAACCTATGCCCCGAGGGTCATGGGCCATCTCCCGGGAACTCACTGCGTTGCGAGGCGGCGGAAGCAGACCTAGCCTATGAGCGTTCAGCCCAATCCGGTAGCGCCCGCTCCGTGACGTCTAATAAGCCGGCTGATGTATCTGACGCGAAGCGCCCATACTTAGCCCACGTGATGGTTAGTGCTATCAGGCCAGAGGCCCCTCGGATCAAATATCCAAATCGTAGTGGATTAGGAACGCGCGGTAACAAGCAGAACTCACGAAAGATGTGACCCCGTTGCCCCGTCTCGAGGACTTGTGGCAAGGGCTAGGAATGCCCGGCCACGCCTCGTAAGTATCTCGCGGGCACCCTCCAGGTCAACCCGTCTCCACATCACTCGCAATTAAGCACGCGCGGGTACCCCTCAGGGTCGACCCGTCTTTCCAAGTAACAGTGGTAACAGTCCAAGTAACCGTGAGTCCAAACATCAAGGGGAAAACACGAGGAATCACCCCCGGTGTATTCCACTCAATGTAGTCGTCAAGGTGAACATAAGAGGATTCACCCTCGAGGTCCACACTTGAGGGTTGCCTGACAGTCGTATCGGAAGTGGTTAAGAGAGATCACCCTCGGTGACCACAACGGATAACTATACTCTGAGGTTAATATCGGAAGTCTTGCGGAGGTTTCACCCTCGGTACTCGATAGTAACCTAGTAGTGTCGAGCAACTAAGGGAAGTGATGTGCGGTGTCGGGGCTGGTCTTGATCCGTTGATCGGGTCTTCAATGATGAAGCGAGGGCAACAAGGACAAGGTGGGGGTCAGCGATGGGTCACTAACCAACCTATACTAAGCGTTTAGGATAAGCGGTGGTAACAATAGCGAGGTTACAATAAGCAGGCTATACAGCAGAATAGGAGCAACAATAACGATAGCAAAATCTAGTGCAAGCAATAAGAGAATGGAATGGGCGATATCGGGATGATCAAAAGGGGGCTTGCACTGGTTGCTCTGGCAAGAGAGTGATCGTCGACCTTGTAGTCGGCGGCGGTGCGGCGTCGGCCTCGTAGTCTACGAAGAAGAGGGAAGAAACAATGAATACGATAACGAGATGCATAACGATGCATGACATGCCAGAAGCGATGCTAGGCGTGCCCTAACGTGGTAAGAGGAGTCTTGGTTTAGGGGAAAGTATCAGGAATTTATCCGGTTCGGACGTCTGTCAGACGGATGAACCGGAGGAGAAAGTTTGCAGGTTCGATAGGTTAGAGGCGTGCGGTGAACGAGCGATGCTGCGTGTCAGGAATCGTCTCGTCGTTACGAGCAACTTTCATGTTGAAATTATTTTAATCCAGACTCTGGTTAAAAGTTATGATTATAAAAGGTTTTATTAATTTCTGGAATTTTAATTAATTAATTAATTAATTTGAAAAATCATTTATGACATCGGCATGAGGTCATCTTGGCGTCATCGACCAGCAGAGGTTGACTAAGTCAACCCTGCCGAGTGGAGTCCCACATGTCATACACTAATAACTTAATTAACCTAATCAGTTAATTAAACTTAGTTAATTAAGTTAACTAATGATTAGCATTAATTAATCCGAGTTAATTAGTTTAATTAATTACCCAATTAATTAGCTAATGATTAGGTTTAACTAATCCAGAATTAATTAGTTTAATTAATTATCCAATTAATTAATTAATTAATTAATTAGTTAATTATTTTAATTACTTTTAATCCATTTTAAATCATTTTCGTTTCGATTAATTAAAACATTTTAAGCGTTTTGGGGGTGGGGCCCCACAGTCGGACACGTGGCCCTTGGTGCAGGCGTCATGAGGCAGAGTGCGCCCGTTTGACACCTGACCGGCCAGTCGAGGCGCTGAGGCGGCGAGTGGCCGATGCCACTTGGCCCAGCTTGTGGTGCAACGCCGGTGAGGCTGACAGGAGGCGCAGTCTGAGGCCAGGCGAAGGGGATCGAGGTGGTTCGGCCCGTCTGTGAGGCGCCGAGCAGGGGAAGGAGGATCGGGAGGCGGGGCTCGGGGCCTCGCCTCGTCGCCGGCGAGCAAGAGGGAGGAGAGAAGGAGGGGGAGGGCGCGGTGGCCGGGCGGCCGGACAGCAGACCTGGGCGGATCCGGCTGGGGAGAGGCAGGGGAGGCGTCAGAGCTCACGGGGTCGGAGGGACCGGAGGGGCCGGAGAGGCGTTGCATGGCCTGGCCGGGCGAGACGCCGGCGAGGAGGAGAGAGGAGGTCGAGGCTCACGGGGGGTGGGTCTGAGGTCTCGGCAGCTGCGTGGAGGAGAGGCGAGGAGGGCGTCGAGACGGGCGGGGAGGCAGGCCGCGGCGGAGGGGCGGAGTCAGGCGAGGCGTCCGCCGGCCGAGGTCTGCGGCTCGCTCGGCCAGTGGGGGGAGTGGAGGAGGGCGGGCCTGCCAGGCGGTGTGGAGGAGAGGAGGGCGTCTCGGCGGGAGGCGGAGGAGGCGAGGGCGGGGCGGCGTGGGAGGGCGGAAGGGGGGAGGTCGGTGGGGGAGGCCCGGTCGGATCGGGAGAGGTGGGGGGTGGGGCGGCGTGGGAGGGAGGGGTGCGAGAGGGCTAGGGTTTCCCTCGGGTGGGGATAAGGGAGGTGGGTTGGCCGGTGGGCAGCTGTGTGTATGGGGCTGGCCCAAGGGGGAAGGAGATGGGCCACGGGGGAGTGGGGAGGGGGCGGCTCTTTGGGCGGTTGGGGTTTATCCCCTCCCAGCTTCATTTTTTTTTTTTTTTTTTTAAACAGCTTCGAAACAACGATTTGTTTAAATAACAGAACCGGGGATCCGGGCGTTACAAATCTCCTCCACTACAAGAAATCTCGTCCCGAGATTTAGGAGGTAGAAGGAAAGAGTGCGGGATATTCATCTCGTAGACGATCCTCGCGTTCCCAGGTGGCTTCATCTTGAGTGATTGACCCTTTGGACTTTGAGAATTTGATCGCCTTCGGCGTGTGCGGCGTTCAGCAGTCGAGAATGCGGACGGATGCTCTTTATAGGAGAGGTCTGTTGCAATTCGAGCACTTCATGGTCCCCTTGCTCGGATTGGGTCCTTGAAGCAGCGGCGGAGTTGGGACACGTGGAACACATCGTGAACCGAGAAGGTTGAAGGAAGCTCCAGTTGATAAGCCACTTTTCCGCCTTTCGAGAATAGTGAAAGGGCCAATATAGCGAGGAGCTAGCTTGCCCTTGATTCGAAGCGGTGAGCACCCTTCATTGGTGTAGCGAAGATAGGCCTTTTCTCGAGTTGATAGACCATGTCCTTGTGATAGCGGTCATAATTACTCTTTTAGCCCGGTTGGCGGTCTTGAGATTCTCGCGAATAATGCGGACTTGTTCTTGGCATGTTGGATAATATCCGGACGAAGAGTGGGCGTTCCCGATTTCGACCAGTTCGGAGGGTTGGCACTTTCGTCCATATAACACTTGAAGGGGCCATCTTGAGACTAGCTTGAAAGCTATTATTATAAGAGAACTCAGCATCGGAGAGATTCCTCCCATTTCTTGCGAATGAGGCGACACAAGCTCGAAGCATGTCTTGAGAATTTGGTTGACACGTTCAACTTGCCCTTGAGACTGCGGATGAAAGCGATCTTGAAAGATAAATGAGTCCCCATAGCTTCTTGAAAACTTGCCCGAATCTTGAAGTGAATAAGCTGCCACGGTCGAGCGATAACGGTGGAATACCGTGAAGTGAAACAATTCTGGACATATAGGCGTTGCAAGCTGGCTAGCGGTGATCGTTTCTTTGACCGCGGAAAATGTGCAACTTTAGAAAGCGGTCGATAGCGACAAGAATAGCATCATTACCTTTCTGCGATTTGGGAAAACCGGTGGCGAAGTCCATTTCAACATGGTCCCATTTCCATTCGGGAATAGAGATAGGCTGCGAGTTCAGCGAGGCCTTTGATGTTCTGCTTTGATCTGACGACAAGCGTCACACTCGAAACATATCGAGCAATGTCACTGCTTCATATTAGACCACGAGAATCTCGGCGAATGTCTTGATACATCTTAGTACTGCCGGGTGGATACATAGGCGTATCATGAGCTTCTTGCATAACCTTACGAGTCATATCCAGGTTGTCCTGCTTGCAAGGTACCACTAAGCGGCCTTTGAAGTACAAAGGCGCCATCATCGCAATAGTGAAGGATGAGGATTTCCTTTCGACTTCTTGTTTAAGCTTGTAGACCTCGAGTCAGATCCTGCATTGTCTTTATGGTGCCCAAGAGATCGGGTTCAACAGC
Organism: Aegilops longissima; assembly: GCA_021605205.1. NCBI lineage: Eukaryota > Viridiplantae > Streptophyta > Magnoliopsida > Poales > Poaceae > Aegilops > Aegilops longissima. The sequence continues at coordinate 5,439 of JAHIAM010001917.1, forward strand.
CAGGGTAAAGAGGATCACAGGGAACAACACGGAGATTCATCTTGCGGAACTCCGGAGGAGGGCGAAGTGCACGGAGGAACAATATGGAGGTTCAGACTGCTGAATTCTTCAACAAGTGAGGCTGAACTTTGTGAACACGAAGGTGGTTCTTGATAAGACTTGCGGCTCAAGGCATCAGCCATCACATTAGCCTTGCTGGCGTATAGGAAATTCCCAAATCAAAGTGCTGCAGCAGTCTCCATCCATCTCTGGCGATGGAGGTTCAGGTCTGGCTGAGTAAGCAGATACTTCAGACTTTGGTGGTCGGTGTAGATCTACATAGCGATTACCGAGAAGGTAATGTCGCCTTTGCTTTAAGCGCATGAATGACAATGACAAGTTCGAGGTCGTGAACTGGGTAGTTCTCCTCGTGAGGCGCAAGCGTCGAGAGGCATAAGCAACCACTGCGATCTTGCATTAGGACACCGCCCAAACCTTGGCGAGGCGTCGCGATAAATAGCGAAGTCCTTCTTAATGTCGGAGGAGCTAGCTTTGGGCGGTTGTCGACTTGTCCTTGAGTTCTGAAACTTTCACGACACTTATCATCCATTGGAACTTGGCGCCTTTATGCAATAGATTAGTCGAGGCTGGCAATCTTGGAGAAGTTCTCGACGAATCGGCGGCAATAGTGGCGAGACCGAAAACCGACTTATGCGTTCTTGGAGGAGTCAATCGAGAATAGCTGAACTTCGTTCGGGGTTGGCAACAATACCATCCTTAGAAATGACATGCCCAAGATAGGTTACTTGAAGAAGCAGAATTCACATTTGGAGAACTTGGCATAGAGTTGATGCTCTCGTAGCTTTTCGGCACAAGGCGAAGATGTTCAGACATGTTCTTCTTCATTCTTGGAATAGATCGGGATATCATCCGGATAAACCACGACGAACTTGTCGAGGTAATCCATGAATATATAGTTCATCGAGCGAGAGAAGGTGGCTGGAGCATTGGTTAAGCGAAGCGACATGACGGTGTACTCGTATGAACCATAACGAGTCACAAATGCGGTCTTGGGGATATCCTCCTCACGAACACGGATCTGGTGGTAACCCAACCTCAAGTCGAGTTTGAGAATCTTGCGAACCAGCCGAGTTGATCATAAAGATCATTGATCGAGGAAGAGGATACTTATTCGAATGGTAGCTTGATTTATAGGACGGTAGTCTTGAACCAATCGGTTTGTCCCATCCTTCTTCTTGACAAAGAGAAGGTGCTCCCCAAGGAGAGCAACTTGGGGATGAAACCACTTTGAAGAGATTTGTCGATTTCCTCCTTTAGCTCAAGGAGTTCATGCGGCGGCATCTTGTAGGGGCGCTTGGCTATAGGAGTGGTGCTGGTTTCAAGTCGATGGCGAATTCGACAGCCCTAGCGAGGGAATCCTGGAAGTTCTTGAGGAAAAGCGTCTTGGAAATGCATAAGCAGCGAGGAATGTTTTCAATTCCCTCGAGGGTGCGGCGTTCAATGCATTCAATGCATAGAGCCTTGCCTCGGCATTTTGAACGAGACGAGCATTGTAGCTTACGATTTCATCGAAGGTGCAGCAGATGGGCCGGTCTTAGTGGCGCAAGCGATTGTCGCCGTATGCGCTTTCAACCAATCCATCCCGAATGAGGTCAATGCTACAAGACTTTAGTACGATAGGAGACAAGGAATTCCATTCCTTGATTTCAAGAGGGCGTCGTTGCAAATCATGGAAGTCCGACATTGGCCCGAGGGTGTGTACTAATAGTGAAGCATTCATGTCTTAGCTTTTAAGGCCATGCATGAATGCAAAATCTTGGACATGAATGAATGTGATGCTCTGAATCGAATAAAACAGATCAGGTCTGAATTTCGAGAAGGGTACCCATCACGATGTGAGGCTGGTCTGAGCTTCATTCAGTTCAACGTGGTTGGCTGAGCTTTCCCATAAGACTTGCCGGTGTTGTTGCGGTTACTGGTTGTTTCCACGGCCATTCTTTGGAAGGGCCAGTGATTAAGCTCTGGTTGCAATCTCTAAGCGGTGCCCTGGCTGTCACTTTGAAGCATAAGCCATTATTGGGAGTGGGAGCAGGGCATGGGGTGGCGGGCTGGAAGCTTGGCTGCTTAGTTGTAAGCGAGCGAGGTGTAGCATAGTTACGCTTGAAGCAGATGCATTGGGCTGGTACATGCTATTGGGAATCCATATCTTGCAACTGCGCGGGCGGGCCGAAGATGAGCGGTGTCGCAGTTGCGCTGTTAGAGCTCTGGTATTCCTGCAGACCAGTTTCGACATTGATAGCTTTGTTCACCAAGGTGGCGAAATCAGCAAAGTCGTGCACTAGAAGTGCGAGCTTGATGTCGACTTGAAGTCCGTCACGGAACTTCTCTTGTCTGCGTGCATCGGTTGCAATATCCTCTTGACATAGCGAGACAAGTCCAAGAACTCTGATAGGCTTCTACAGATCTTGTTGCCTTGGGTGAGGTTGCGGAACTCACGCTTCTTCGGTCCATGACCCCTTGAGGAATGAAGCGAGCGCGGAAGGCAGCACGGAAGTCTGGCCGGTGATGAGTGTCCCAAGCTGGCGAATCTGACGGTGGCTGTCCCACCATTGAGCTGCGGGTCCCTTGGGAAGAAGGAAGCAAAGGTGACGTAGCTGGCGGGGGTACATTAGCAGACTCCATCTCATAGGTGATGTCACGGAGCGATCATCGACATCCGATGGCTGAGTTGAGCTGCGGTACCGCGCTGGGTTGAGCGTATGAATTCCTGCGAGTTGTCCCGTTTGGGTGCTGGTTCATATTGGGGCGAGGCTGAGCCATCATATTCTCCATGAACTGGCGATTCATCTCGAGCTGTTGGATCATACCAGCCATGTACTCGGCGGTGGTGGAAGGTTGGCACCACGACCACGACCTGCTGGCCTAACCATCCTGCTATTAAATAACGAGGGTAGTTCAGCATTTGAGAAGATAAGCAAGAGACAAGAATCATCCATGATGAAACACGCATAAAGAAAGCGACATGATGGGAACTACATAGTAGTTGGCATATCTTACAAAGGAATCATGCATAGAGTTCGATACATAGAGTACGATACATAGACTACTACATCATAAGCGGCACGCGAGCTCATGGCGAATACAACAAATGCTAACAAGCAAGCCTACATCAGTCCCACACAGTCTGCTGCGAGGTAGCTGTAACTGAAAGCTGGTAGTGCGGCGGTGGATAGTCCTCCACGTCGGTGACACGAGGGCGCGGATACTCGGTGCTGAATCCGGCGTCCGGTGGCGAGGAAAGGACCAAGTCGGGAGAGTAGCCTCCCACGTCGCCAACCAACTCCACAGGGCATCACGGTCTGGCGGGGTAGATCGCGAGAGCGGCAGCTCTCGGAGCGGACAAAGGGTGCATCGGCGTCGGCACGCAGTAGAGAGTCTTGACGGGTGATGTACAACTTCGTGGCGAAAGAGCTCGGTTAGCTCGATCCAGCCCATCGGCATGCAGAACAAAGTTACGATGGTGGAAAAGGCTCTCGGGTGGCGATGGTGTAGGCAGCGGTGTAGTAACCCTCCTCACCAACATCGAACAGCGATAGCAATGTGCGAAGGGGAGGTGTCCAACTCTCGAAACTCTGCGAAGGCGTGTCGGTGCAGCATAAGCGACATCGTGGACTGCCATATCGATGGTCACTCCAACACCATGTGCGGTGTGCAGCCGATGAGTGGACTCATACTCCCGAGAGTAGAGGTGGGCGATGGCGCAGTACTGCTCTGGTTGTAGTCTGGTACTCCTCATAGGCGGTGTACTCGGGGTGCAGCGATAACCCGGATAGGTCATCATCTCGGCTAGCACCATGGTGATCCCGAGCACCAATGGCCGTCGTGTGGCGCTACGACCTGCCTCGTGGGTTCCATCTCGAAAACAAAGGCGTTTCAAAGGAGTCAAATGACGGTGTGGGAATTGCTCAAATACAATTCCAAAAACAACTAAGGCTATATCCAACCGGGGTGAAAGCGGTCACGGGATCCTAGTGATAGTTAGTAAAATCGTTTAACCCGAGTAGAAGAGAGTTGAGCCCCGAGTAAAGGTCGAGGGTAAAAGATCCTAATACCACCCGATGGCGGCGTGGGCCGTAAGGCACACAGCCAAGTTAGTAAAAGTTTTGCAATATCTAGACTCGACTTGGCCAAGGAGTGTGGAAGGGGATTCCTACGAGCGATCGGCTCGATACCAACTTGTGGCGCCCTCGATTCAATCGTACACTAATCATGCACGCAAATGTATGCGATCAAGATCAGAGACTCACGGGAAGATATCACAACACAACTCTACAAATAAAATAAGTCATACAAGCATCATAATACAAGCCGAGGGCCACGAGGGCTCGAATACAAGTGCTCGATCATAGGCGAGTCAGCGGAAGCAACAATATCTGATCTGGACATAAGTTAAACAAGGTGCCATAAGATGGCTAGCACAAAGCTGGGATCTGATCGAAGAGGACAGGCCTCTGCAGGATCCTCCTAGGTCCTCTGGTGGTCGTCGTCGGTGCTGCTGCGTAGTAGTAAGGCGCCTCCGGAGTAGTAGTAAATGCGTGGTCGAGGCGTCGGATCACAGGCCCCATCGTGCGATTGCAGCAATCGAGTAGAGATAGGGAAAAAGGAAACAAGGCAACCGTGAGTACTCATCCAAAGTACTGCATAAGCAAGGAGCTACACTACATATGCAAGGATATATGTGTAAAGGCCATATCGGTGGACTGAGCTGCAGAATGCGAGAATAGAGAAGACCTAGTCCTATCGAAGACTAGCATCTTAGGAAACCACCATCTTGCAGACAAACAAGAGGAGTAGAGTAACATAACTTAAAGTAGCGATAGTGTTATCAACCTCGGCGGAGATCCTTTCTCGACTCCTGCGAGAAAGAAATCCCGAGCCATACTATCCGATTATTATCACAATCCAAAGCTCATATCCATGTCTCATCTCAAGTAACGAGTTCTAGTTGTATCGATCGGGATACAACTCCAGCGTCGTTACCGTGGGACAGGCTATCGATAGATGTTTTCTTCCTGCGAGGGTGCACCAACTTACCCACGCTTCGCTTAACTCCGGCGGACACACTTTCCGGTCATGCCGGCCTCGGTCAAACAATCGCCGCAACCCGACCTAGGCTTAATAGAGGCCAGCCGCGGACTAAACCTATGCCCCGGGGTCATGGGCCATCTCCCGGGAACTCACACTGCGTTGCGAGGCGGCGAAGCAGACCTAGCCTAACAGCGTTCAGCCCAATCGGTAGCGCGCGCTCCGTGACGTCTAATAAGCTTCGGTGATGTATCTGACTTGAAGCGCCCATACTTAGCCCGCGTGATGGTTAGCGCTATCGGGCGAGGCCCTCGGATCAAATATCCAAATCGTAGTGGATTAGGGCAGCGGTAACAAGCAGAACTCACGAAAGATGTGACCCCGTTGCCCCGTCTCGAGGACTTGTGGCAAGGGCTAGGAATGCCCGGCCACGCCTCGTAAGTATCTCGCGGGCACCCTCCAGGTCAACCCGTCTCCACATCACTCGCAATTAAGCGCGCGGGTACCCCTCAGGGTCGACCCGTCTTTCAAATAATGATGGTAACAGTCCAAGTAACCGTGAGTCCAAACATCAAGGGAAAACACGAGGAATCACCCGGTGTATTCCACTCAATGTAGTCGTCAAGGTGAACATAAGAGGATTCACCCTCGAGGTCCACACTTGAGGGTTGCCGACAGTCGTATCGGAAGTGGTTAAAGGAGATCACCCTCGGTGACCACAACAGGATAACTATACTCTGAGGTTAATATCGGAAGTCTGCGGAGGTTTCACCCTCGGTACTCGATAGTAACCTAGTAGTGTCGAGCAACTAAGGGAAGTGATGTGCGGTGTCGGGGCTGGTCTTGATCCCGTTGATCGGGTCTTCAATGATGAAGCGAGGGCAACAAGGACAAGGTGGGGGTCAGCGATGGGCCACTAACCAACCTATACTAAGCGGTTTAGGATAGCGGTAGGTAACAATAGCGAGGTTACAATAAGCAGGCTATGCAACAGAATAGGAGCAACAATAATGATAGCAAAATCTAGTGCAAGCAATAAGAGAATGGAATGGGCGATATCGGGATGATCAAAAGGGGGCTTGCTGGTTGCTCGGCAAGAGAGTGATCGTCGACCTTGTGGTCGAGCGGCCATTTGCGGCGTCGGCCTCGTAGTCTACCGAAGAAGAGGGAAGAAACAATGAATACGATAACGGATGCATAACGATGCATGACATGCCAAGAAGCGTTGCTAGGCGTGCCCTAACGTGGTAAGAGAGTCTTGGTTTAGGGGAAAGTATCAGGAATTTATCCGGTTAGGACGTCTGTCGAGACAGATGAACGGAGGAGAAAGTTTGCAGGTTCGATAGGTTAGAGGCGTGCGGTGGGCGAGCGATCTGCGTATCCGGAATCGTCTCGTCGTTACGAGCAACTTTCATGTTGAAATTATTTTAATCAAGACTCACGGTTAAAAGTTATGATTATAAAAGGTTTTATTAATTTCTGGAATTTTAATTAATTAATTAATTAATTTGAAAAATCATTTATGACATCGGCATGAGGTCATCTTGGCGTCATCGATAGCAGGGTTGACTAAGTCAACCTGCCGAATGGAGTCCCACATGTCATACACTAATAACAATTAACCTAATCAGTTAATTAAACTTAGTTAATTAAGTTAACTAATGATTAGCATTAATTAATCCGAGATTAATTAGTTTAATTAATTACCCAATTAATTAGCTAATGATTAGGTTTAACTAATCGAAATTAATTAGTTTAATTAATTATCCAATTAATTAATTAATTAATTAATTAGTTAATTATTTTAATTACTTTTAATCCATTTTAAATCATTTTCGTTTCGATTAATTAAAACATTTTAAGCGTTTTGGGGGTGGGGCCCACAGTGAAACACGTGGCCTTGGTCTTGAGGCGTCATGAGGAGGAGGGTGCCGCCCGTTTGAACCTGACCCGGCCGGTCGAGGCTTGAGGCGGAGGTGGCGATGCCTGCAGCGCCCGCGGCCAGCAGCCGCCGGTGAGGCGACAGGAGGCAGTCTTGAGGCCGGCGAAGGGGATCGGGGGTTCGGCCCGTCTGGCGAGGCGCCGAGCAGGGAAGGAGGGATCGGGGGGCGGGGCTCGGGGCCTCGCCTCGTCGCCCGACGAAGGCGCCGACAGGGAGGAGAGGGAGGGGGAGGAGGCGGTGGCCGGGCGGGCCGGGCGGCAGACCTGGGCGGATCCGGCTGGCGAGAGGAGCGGGGGAGGGCGTCGGAGCTCACGGGGTCGGAGGGACCGGAGGGAGCGGAGAGAGGAGGCGTTGCAGCCTGGCCGGGCGGAGCCGAACGCCGACGAGGGAGGAGAGAGGAGGTCGAGGCTCACGGGGGTGGGTCTGAGGTCTCGGCAGCTGCGTGGAGGAGGCGAGGAGGCGTCGGGGACGGCGTCGGGGAGCAGGCAGCGGAGGGGCAAGTCAGTGAGGCGTCCGGAGGCCAGGTCTGCTGCCCGGCTCGGCCCAGTGGGGGCCTGTGGAGGAGAGGCGGGGCCTGCCAGGCGGTGTGGAGGAGAGGGCGTCTCAGGCGGAGGCGGAGGAAGAGGCGGGGCGGGGGCGGCGTGGGGAGGTCGCCCGGCGGGAGGGTCGGTGGGGGGGGCGCCGAGCCCGATCGGATCGGGAGAGGTGGGGAGTGGGGCGGCGTGGGGAGGGAGTGGGTGCGAGAGGGCTAGGGTTTCCCTCGGGTGGGGATAAGGAGAGGTGGGTTGGCCGGTGGGGGCCTGTGGCCCATGGGGCTGGCCCAAAGGGGGAAGGAGATGGGCCACGGGGGGGAGTGGGGAGGGGGGGGCCGGCTGCTGGGCCGGTTGGGGTTTTATCCCCCTCCCAGCTTCATTTTTCTTTTTTTTTCTTTTTTTTAAACAGCTTCGAAACAACGATTTGTTTAAATAACAGAACCGGGGATCCGGGCGTTACAAGTTCATCATCAACACACTATCTATTACCTTTTGGAGAGTGGTGTCTCCTAGATTGGTTAGGTGTCACTTGGGAGCCTCCGTCAAGATTGTGGAGTTGTACCAAGGAGTTTATGCAGGCAAGGAGATCGCCTGCCGTGAAGATCTACCCTAGTGAGGCAAGTCCTTCGTGGGCGACGGCCATGGTGGGATAGACAAGGATGCTTCTTCGTGGACCCTTCATGGGTGGAGCCCTCCGTGGACTCGCGCAACCGTTACCCTTCGTGGGTTGAAGTCTCCATCAATGTGGATGTATGATAGCACCACCTATCGGAATCACGGATAAAAAATCTCCGAGTCTACATTGCGTTTGCACACTCCAATCCCATCTCTTTACATTCTTGCAATTTGCATGCTTTACTTTCCGCTGCTCATATACTCTTGTCATGCATTGCTTGATATGTATTGTGAATGTTTAAACATGTGCTAAAACTCCACCTCAACTCAAAGAATTTAAAAACTGCAACTTTTCTTGCTTAGAGTCTATTCACCCCCCCTTTAGACACCTCTTCTCGATCCTTTCAATTTGGTCTCAAGAGTCATGATTGGCACATATGGATTGAGCGGGTAATGCCGGTGATGTTGCGTGGCTTCATCCCTGAGGATGAATGGCTAGTACCGGTAGAGATGAGCTATTTCTTTCGTGTTCTTTATGCGAAAGAACTATCGCTTCAACCTGCTAGAAGAAATGGAAGAGTTGGCGCGGAGTTGATCGCAAGTTAGAGAAGATCTTTCCGGCGGGCTTCTTTAATCCAATGTAGCACTTGATTTTGCATCTCCCAACCGAGGCAAGATTGGGGGGCATGCAAAATCGTTGGTGCTATGCAACTGAGAAGATGCAGAACACGCTATGAGAAAAGTGTAAAAATAAACGTAGAATTGAAGAAACGATGGCTGAGGCATTCATTACCGAGGAGAAAACTTCATGACAACACACTACGAAGCCAAAAATCGTCATTTGGATAATCCCAAGCCTCGGTACAATGCTGACGACCCTAAAAAGGATGGATCCAACCTCAGCCTATTCAAAGGGGATCTCGCACCAGCAGGTGCTTCTAATTCCTTAACGTTGGATTTCGAAGAACGGCAGATCATTTCGTTGTATATCTTCACCAACCTAACAGAAGTGCGGCCTTATCGAGTAAGTTCTCAGTACATTGTTTTGCAACTTCTAATTCCTTTGAACTGCTCTTATTCCCGGATAAATTTGATACAGTCGATACGTCGCCAAATTGTCGTATGGAGCGGTGATCCAAAAGGATTCCGTCGAAGAGTATGAGCTTCTGGCAAAGCATGGAGGTGGCTATCCCGGTTTCATCTCTTGGTTCAAACAAACGGTAATTTCCATTAGACCATTTCATTTTTTGTCTAATTTGTGGCTAATGCAACAATCCCTTTCGTATTAAACTTGTAGGCTAATTCAGAGTTTGTGGACGCCGAATTGAGACAAGTCACTAATGGTTTTGACTTTAAGGTCCATTCATTTGACAAATACGACATCAACGGGTATCGCTTTCATACCTATGGCAAAGAGCTATCTATGGCCGATCGAAAGTCTACAAATTGTTGTGTCTCTGCTATCGGCGAAGGAGATACCGAGTATTATGGAACAGTTGAAGCAATTTATGAACTTCAATTCTATGGTGCAAACCCACCAAACGTTGTAGTCTTCAAATGTTATTGGTTCCAGCCAAAGGAGACAAGAAGGAATCATGAACATATAGGGCTAGTGGAAATCAAACAAAGCACCCATTTGGATGTTCCTGATGTCTATATTATGGCTCAACAAGCAACCCAAGTTTTCTATCTACCGTGTGTTGGAAATATGCCCTAGAGGCAATAATAAATTAGTAATTATTATATTTCCTTGTTCATGATAATCGTTTATTATCCATGCTATAATTGTATTGATAGGAAACTCAGATACATGTGTGGGTACATAGACAACACCATGTCCTAGTAAGCCTCTAGTTGACTAGCTCGTTAATCAATAGATGGTTACGGTTTCCGACCATGGACATTGGATGTCATTGATAGCGGGATCACATCATTAGGAGAATGATGTGATGGACAAGACAATCCTAAGCCTAGCACGGATCGTGGTTAGTATGCTAAAGCTTTTCTAATGTCAAGTATCATTTCCTTAGACCATGAGATTGTGCAACTCCGGATACCGTAGGAATGCTTTGGGTGTACCAAAGCGTCCTGGCGTAATGGGTGGCTATAAAGGTGCATTGCGGTATCTCCGAAAGTGTCTGTTGGGTTGTACGAATCGAGGCTGGGATTTGTCACTCCGGTTGACGGAGAGGTATCTCTGGGCCCACTCGGTAGGACATCATCATAATGTGCACAATGTGACCAAGGGGTTGCTCACGGGATGATGTGTTCGGAGCGAGTAAAGAGACTTGCGGAAGCGAGATTGAACAAGGTATCGGGATACCGAAGCGATCGAATCTCGGGCAAATACAATACCGCTAGACAAAGGGAATTGTATACGGGATCGATTGAGTCCTTGACATCGTGGTTCATCCGATGAGATCATTGTGGAACATGTAGGAGCCAACATGGGTATCGAGATCCGCTATTGGTTATTGACCGGAGAAGCGTCTGGTCATATGCGCATGGTTCCCGAACCGTAGGGTCTACACATAAGGTTCGATGGCGCTAGGGTTATAAAGGAAGTTTGTATGTGGTTGCGAATGTTGTTGAGTCCGGATGAGATCCCAGACATCACGAGGAGTTCGGAATGGTCGGAGGTAAAGATTTATATATGGAAAGTTGTTGTTGGGTTCGAAAAAGTTGGGTTTTTTGGTATTGTGAGGAAGCTTCTAGAAGGTTCGGAGGATTCGGAGGGTCGGAAGTCCGGAAATTGTTCCACCACGTCCAATACAGTAGCATGGGCTGTAGGGGCGCCCTAATATAATGGGCCGGGGCACCAGCCCCCAAGGCCCATGCGCATGGGAAGGAAAACCCTAAAGGGAGGCCTCCACTTGACTTGGGAGGCACTCCTCCCCTTGGCCGCCCCCTAGATGGGATCTAGGGCTGGCCGCACCCTTGGGGTGGGAAACCCTAAAGGCGCAGCCCCTTTCCCCTATATACTTGAGGTTTGGGCTGCCCAACACACATGAGTTTTCTCCCTCTATTGGTACAGCCCTGCCTCTCCTCCTCCTCCTCTCCCGTGGTGCTTGGCGAAGCCCTGCTGGATTTCCACGCTCCTCCACCACCACCACGCTGTTGTGCTGCTACTGGATGGAGTCTTCCTCAACCTCTCCCTCTCTCCTTGCTGGATCAAGGCGTGGGAGGCGTCACGGGCTGTGTGCGTGTGTTGAGCGGAGGTGTCGTCCGTTCGGCACTAGGATCTCCGGTGATTTGGATCACGGCAAGTCGACTCCTTCAACCCCGTTCTCATGAGCGCTTCCACTTAGCGATCTACAAGGGTATGTAGATGCACTCTCCTTCCCCTCGTTGCTGGTTTCTCCATAGATAGATCTTGGTGACACGTAGAAAATTTTGAATTTCTGCTACGTTACCCAACACCGTGGGCCTGTCAAAGTGATCCAAATCTCAATGGTTGGGATGTCGTGGCAGCTACCTGGGGGGCATCTGGGCTGGCATATTTGTGCACTTTGTCGTCCGCTGGCAGATAACAAAGATGCAAAGGTCTTTGCCGCCTGCCAGCAGACGACAAAGAATGTCGTTAACCCCCTAATGGACCTAACCTGCTGTAACATCCCAAATTTTCCTTTTTGGAATGTTTTACAATTATAGCTAAGCATCCTATGCATCATGTTTGAATTTGATTGTCTTTTGAAGTTTCAGAGTTATTTGAGTTTGAATTTGAATTCCAAACTTTGGCATGTGGGAAACAATTCAAAAACTAAGCCTGATAAATACTTGATCAAAAGTATGAGAGGAGCAAACATGACACTCCAAAAATATCAGAGGAAACAATGCCAAAAGAATTGGATTCAAATCTGAAATTTTATTTGAATTTGAAAAAATAGATTTTTATGAAGTTTGGATTTTGCCTTTGGAAAAATGTTCAAATGAAAGGAATATTCCCTGATCATTTTGGTATATATATACCCTATATAAAATATTTATAGTTTAGGTTTTATTTTTGTTTTTGTTTTAATTAAAAAATAAAGGAAAAAACCCTTGAGCGCCCGGCCACCACAGAGCCCGACCAGCGCCACCTCACCCTCCGCCTCCACTTTGGCCCAGTAAGCCGGCCCACGAGGCCAGCCCGGCCCAGCGAGCCAGCCCGGCACCTCGCCCCTCGCCTTGAAACCCCGAGATTCGGCCACCCGACCGAACCCTCCCTCTCTCCCTCTCACTGACCCCCGGGCCCCACCCCGTCGTCTTCCCCCTCGCCCAAGCAACGAAGCTCGCCGGAGATCCACCGGATCCCGAAGAATCCGGAGATCCCCGATCGCCCCGATGCCCTTCCGCCCCTCGCCCGACCCCCTGGCTATATAAGCCCGAGGCTCCGCACCCCATTCCCCCTAGCCTCGCCGGAACCCCTCTCCTTCTCCTCCCAGAGCTCACGGAGCACCCGAGCTCGCTTGGCGCCGCTCTGGTGCACCCGACCCTCCCCAACACCACCGAACCCTCCCCGTGCTCCAGCGCGTCTCCCGACGACTTCATGAAGCTCGCCCGGCCTTGGACGCCAAGCGCACTCTCGCCGCCCGCCCGCCGCCGTCATGAGTCCGGTGAGTCCCAGCAACACCCTCCCGTCCGATCCCAAGCGTGTGGCCACGATTAGAACCCCGAAGGGTATGTTTTATTAGAAAACGGCGGCCCGAGCGGTTTTATTTTAGTTTAGGTTTTATTTATTAGGCGGTTCGTTAGTTTAAACCCTAGGCCCGTTTAGACTAAACTACATACGAGGGCCTGATATAGGCCCATTAGGCCTTTTCTTTTTATTTGATTTTCTGTTTTAGCGAATAGTTTCAATTTTCAAAATGTATATCTTTTATTCTGTTTAATATTTTTGAGTGATTCTTTTTTGTTGGATTGCAAATTTTATGTAGTTTCTGAAAAACATATATTTAGCTATGTTAAAAATAAATGAAAATGCTTTAATATTGTTTTAGTCAGAATAGCAAATCTGCTATAGTTTTAGTTAGAAAAATTATTTTGCATCATTCTTTTTGCCATCACTTTATTTTGATATTGCCAAACCCTAGAAATTAACTTTGGTATTTTAGGGTTAATAAATAATTAATTCTAGGCAGAATCCTATTAATCCTAATTAATTGATTAGTTCCTGTTTTCCTAATTAATAAATTAGTAAATTAATTTATTTTTAACTTGTGATTAGTTATTCTAGGTTAGTTTCTGTCATTCCATTAGATGAACTTTTATTTATAATTAATAAAAGTTTTAAATTAATTTTCTTAATAGAAATTGGATTAGGCCTAAAATGAGTTTTATAATAGCTTTTTAATTAATTCTTTTTGCTCCTAGTTGCTTAGTTAATCCTTTTCTGTTAAGTTAACCTAAAACCATGATTAGGTTATATTAAGGAATTTTTGTTATATAAAAACTATTTTTTGTTATTGTTTGGAATAGGGAAAAACTTTGAATTTGATTTCTTTGAGTTTTCCTTTTGATTTGGTTTTGATTGTTTTGTTGTGCTATGTTACTATGGTTATGTGATCCTCTTGCTTTATGCTTATTGTGTTATTGTTTGTCTCGGTAGAGTTTCCGGAGTGCGAAGCTTGCTACTACGACTCTTTAGCTTACGAGGATCATCAGCAAGGCAAGTTCACTTTGACCATGCTTTCTTACCTATGTTTTATTGCATTTAGTGGCACCTTTGCAACCACCCCTCAGTAGTGTTATTGAAATTCTTGTAGTTGAGTAGTATGCATGAGGTAGGAACCCATCACCTGTTACCAAGCCGGGGCGTTATTTTATTCTAATGCTCTGTTTGTAGTAGGCGGGGTTTGGTATGAGTGTTCGAGTGGTGTGAAGAAGGAGGACTCTCGTCAATGGCGACAACTCCATGATGGCATCTGCAAGGACTGCATTTTCAAGGCCTCAAGACTTCAAGACTCAAGACAAAATTCAATACACACTCTTTGGGTGAAGGGCGGTTGGCGGGCACCTGGAGAAACCAGTGGTTGGCGGGATGCATGGAGAAGCGCCATGACATCTTGCGAAAGCTTCACCCAGACTCAAAGAGGCGGAAGAATACTTCATGCCGGAAGCTTACGTGCAACCGCATAAGTCATTATGGGCTCTGGCTTGGTTGACCTTAGTTGTGACTCTGGCTGGGGCGGTGCTAGCGGATGTAGAACTACGGTAGGATTGGATGGGTGCCGGACGGTGGTCGGAGGAACTCTTTGGAAGACCATGTTTGGTCATCTTGTTCTCAAACACTCTGAAGTGCGAGCGTAAAAGAGGATCGAATCTTGCGGGTAAAGTGTACAAACCTCTGCGAGAGGTTATAACCTAATCGATTAGCCGTGTCCCGATTCACGGACATTTGAGCATCTGGACCTTGGAAGTACCGGATATCTCAACACTTAAAACTAATGAATTAATTTGAGGGTTTATTGTTGGGGAGCGTAGTAATTTCAAAAATTTCCTAGCACTGCATAAGACCATGGTGATGGCATAGCAACAAGAGGGAGAGTGTCGTCCACGTACCCTCGTGAACCGTAGCGAGCGTTATAACAACGCGGTTGATGTAGTCGTGCGTCTTCACGATCCGACCGATCCAAGTACCGAGCATACGGCACCTCCGAGTTCAGCACACGTTCAGCTCGATGGCGATCCCGGGCTCCGATCCAGCAAAGCGTCGGGGATGAGTTCCGTCAACCTGACGGCGTCGTGGCGATGATGATGCTCCACCGGCGCGAGGCTTCGCCTAAGCTCATGACGATATGACTTCACCGGCGCGAGGCCGCCTAAGCTCATGACGATATGACCGAAGTGGAATATGGTGGAGGGGGCACCGCTGCGGCTAAGGCGATCCGTAGATCAACTTGTGTGTCATGGGGTGCCCCCCCTGCCCCGTATATAAAGGAGCAAGGGAGGAGGTGGCGGCCTAGGAGGGGCGCACCAAGGGGAGTCCTACTCCCAGGGAGTAGGACTCCTCCTTTCCTAGTAGGAGTAGGAGAGAAGGAAGGGGAAGGGAAGAAGAGTGCGGCCCCTCCCCTAGTCCAATTCGGACTAGGCCTTGAGAAGCAGCGGCCTGCCCTAGGCAGCCCTCTCTCTTTCCCTTGAGGGCCCAATAAGGCCCAATACTTCTCCCGGCGAATTCCCGTAACTCTCCGGTACTCGGAAAATACCGAATCATTGGAACCTTTCCGAACTCGAATATAGTCGTCAATATATCGATCTTTACGTCTCGACCATTTGAGACTCCTCGTCATGTCCCGATCTCATCCGGGACTCCGAACTCCTTGGTACATCAAAACTCATAAACTCATAATATAAGCATCATGAAACCTTAAGCGTGCGGACCCTACGGGTTCGAGAACTATGTAGACATGACCTAGAACTATTCTTGGTCAATAACCAATAGCGGAACCTGGATGCCCATATTGGCTCCTACATATTCTCGAAGATCTTTATCGGTCAAACCGCATAACAACATCGTTGTTCCCTTTGTCATCGGTATGTTACTTACCGAGATTCGATCGTCGGTATCAATACCTAGTTCAATCTCGTTACGGTAAGTCTCTTTACTCGTTCCATAATGCATCATTCCATAACTAACTCATTAGCTACATTGCTTGCAAGGCTTATAGTGATGTGCATTACCGAGAGGGCCGAGAGATACCTCTCCGAGCAATCGGAGTGACAAAACCTAATCTCGAAATCGCCAACCCAACATGTACCTTTGGAGACACCTGTAGTACTCCTTTATAATCACCCGATTCGTTGTGACGTTTGGTAGTACCAAAGTGTTCCTCCGTAAGCAGGGAGTTGCATAATCTCATAGTTACAGGAACATGTATAAGTCATGAAGAAAGCATAAGCAACATACTAAGCGATCAAGTGCTAGGCTAACGGAATGGGTCATGTCAATCAGATCATTCTCCTAATGATGTGATCCCGTTAATCAAATGACAACTCATGTCTATGGTTAGGAAACATAACCATCTTGATTAACGAGCTAGTCAAGTAGAGGCATACTAGTGACACTCTGTTTGTCTATGTATTCACACATGTATTATGTTTCCGGTTAATACAATTCTAGCATGAATAATAAACATTTATCATGATATAAGGAAATAAATAATAACTTTATTATTGCCTCTAGGGCATATTTCCTTCAGTCTCCCACTTGCACTAGAGTCAATAATCTAGTTCACATCGCCATGTGATTTAACATCAATAGTTCACATCTATATGTGGTTAACACCCATAGTTCACATCGACATGTGACCAACACCCAAAGGGTTTACTAGAGTCGATAATCTAGTTCACATCGCCATGTGATTAACACCCAAAGAGTATTAAGGTGTGATCATGTTTTTCTCGTGATAGAAGCTTAATCAGCAGTGCATTACATTGAGCCGTATGTATTTTGCAAATATTCTATGTCTACAATGCTCTGCGGGGCTACTCTAGCTAATTGCTCCCACTTTCAATATGTATCCAGATTGAGACTCGAGTCATCTAGATTAGTGTTAAAACTTGCATCGGCGTAACCCTTTACGGCGAACCTTTTTCACTTCCATAATCGAGAAACATATCCTTATTCTACTAAGGATAATTTTGACCGCTGTCCATTGATCTACTCCTAGATCACTGTTGCACTCCTTGCCAAGCTTAGTGGTAGGGTATGCAATAGATCTGGTACTGACATGACATACTTTATAGAACCTATGGTTGATGCATAGGGAATGACTTTCATTCTCTTTCTATCTTCTGCCGTGGTCGTGTTTTGAGTCTTACTCAATCTCACACCTTGTAACACAGGCAAGAACTCTTTCTTTGACTTTCCATTTTGAACTACTTCAAAATCTTGTCAAGGTATGTATTCATTGAAAAACTTATCAAGCGTCTTGATCTATCTCTATAGATCTTGATGCTCAATATATAACAGCTTCACGAGGTCTTTCTTTGAAAAACTCCTTTCAAACACTCCTTTATGCTTTTAGAATAATTCTACATTATTTCCGATCAACAATATGTCATTCACATATACTTATCGAAAGGCTGTAGTGCTCCCACTCACTTTCTTGCAAATCTGAGGCTTCTCCAAAAGTCTGTATAAATCCATATGCTTTGATCACACTATCAAAGCGTTTATTCAACTCGAGATGCTTGCACCGGTCCATAGATGGATCATTGGAGCTTGCACATTTTGTTAGCTCCTTTAGGATTGACAAAATCTTCGGTTGCATCATATACAACTCTTCTTTAATAAATCCATTAAAGAATGTAGTTTTGACATCCATTTGCCGATTTCATAAAATGTGGCGATTGCTAACATGATTCGGACAGACATAAGCATCGCTCTGATTGAGTAAATCTCATTGTAGTCAACACCTTGAACTTGTCGAAAACCTTTCTGCGACAAGTCGAGCTTTGTAGATAGTAATACTACTATCAGCATCTGTCTTCCTCTTGAAGATCCATTTATATAATATGGCTTGCCGATCATCGAGCAACTCCATCAAAGTCCACACTTTGTTCTCATATATGGATCCCATCTCAGATTTCATGGTCTCAAACCATTTCGCGGAATCTGGGCTCATCATCGCTTCCTCATAGTTCGTAGGTTCATCATGGTCTAGTAACATGACTTCTAGAATAGGATTACCGTACCACTCAGTGCGGATCTTACTCTGGAAGACCTCACGAGGTTTGGTAACAACTTGATCTGAAGTTTCATGATCATCATCATTAACTTCCTCACTAATTGGTGTAGGAATCACTGGAACTGATTCTGTGATGAACTACTTTCCAATAAGGAGAAGGTACAATTACCTCATCAAGTTCTACTTTCCTCCGCTCACTTCTTTCGAGAGAAACTTCTTCTCTAGAAAGGATCCATCTTAATAACAAATATCTTGCTTTCGGATCTGTGATAGAAGGTGTACCCAATAGTTACCTTTGGGTATTCTATGAAGCGCATTTCTCGATTTGGGTTCGAGCTTATTAGGTGAAAACTTTTTCACATAAGCATCACAACTCAAACTTTAGGAAAGCGACAGCTTAGGTTTCTTGCTAAACCATAGTTCATACGGTGTCATCTCAGCGGTTTAGATGGTGCCCTATTAAGCGTGAATCAGGTGTCTCTAATGCATAACCCCAAAGCGATAGTGGTAAATCGGTAAGATACATCATAGATCGCACCATATCAAAATAAAATGCTGATTCTGACGTTCGGACACACCATAACGTTGTGGTGTTCCGGTGGCGTGAGCTGTGAAACTATTCCACATTGTTTTCATTGAAGACCAAACTCGTAACTCAAATATTCATCTCCACGATCAGATCGCGAAACTTTATTTTCTTATTGCGATGATTTTCCACTTCACTCTGAAATTCTTTGAACCTTTCAACTATTTCAGACTTATGTTTCATCAAGTAGATATACCCATATCTACTCAAATCATCTTGTGAAGGTCAGAAAAATAACGATACTTGCCACGAGCATCAACACTCATTGGATCGCATACATCGGTATATATGTGTTATTTCCAACAAGTCGGTAGCTTGTTCCATTGTTCGGAGAAGCGGAGTTTTAGTCATCTTGCCCAAAAGGCACGGTTCGCAAGCATCAAATGATTCATAACCAAGTGATTCCAAAATCCATCCTTATGGAGTTTCTTCATCGCTTTATACGATATGACCCAAGCGGCAGTTCCACAAATAAGTTGCACTATCATTATTAACTTTGCATCTTTTGGCATCAATATTATGAATATG